>JAYKYS010000166.1:0-61241 GCA_036924285.1 Asterella californica | reverse complement strand
GCCAGTAGGGAACATGTAGTAAGGCACAGACTGTTGGGCACTGGCGATTGCCAGCCACCCTTGCAAATGCACACATCTCCATGATAAAGCTAATGCTACAGAGGACAAAACGTATGGGACTTATGGTTCACATGCAGGCACAAATCAATACTGCCGCCTTGTCAAAGCATCAGACTTGACAGTGTGGCCACTATTGAGCAGGAGCAGTCTTACTTTTGACCTTAGGAAGGCTGAGTGTAAGCTGATACTTGATGACAGAACGATCGCATAGACAGCAGGCAGACCTGTCTTGCATCGCAGATGCCCCCTGCTGCAGCTACTGGTACCGCGTGTTGAATGTTGAGCTTCTGGCGTAGGGCGTTCACGCAATCTACCAGCTCAGGTATAAAGCTGACAAGCGAGGCAGGGCTGGCTCCATGACCCCCAGACTCTCGGCTCTGCAGCCATGCGCTGACACTTCACAGTCTGATAGCCTTTCACAATGGCAACTTTTGTTGAGCCAGGAAACTGCATCTGCAAAGAAAAGCTTTAGGTGCGCAAACAAACAATACATTGCATATGGTTCAGGGAGCTGCATATGCAACGACAAACTTGAGACGCAAAATACATGGCCTACTGCAAACGGTCAAGCCTGCATCAGAGTGAAGACTTGTGCGGATGCTTGTGTAGTCTCAAAAGGTATGTACAGATGGTGTAGTCTCAACAGGTGTGTACAGATGGCTCAGAAAGCTTCATTGGAATGTCAATGTTGTACCAGTCAGACCTGGCCTACTATGATGTCAGCTCCAGCCAGCAGAGCAGGCTCAACCTGCTCCAGGTGTTGCACCTGGCAGATCAGTCTGATATCTGCTTTTTTGATAGGAACAGCAAGGGGTTCCCAGTCACCAAAACTGAGCCAAATAGCACGAGGCTTCAGATTGATGCTTGTTTGGAGAAGCTCCTACGGCACACTGGGGGGGAGAGTCAGAACAGGTCGTGTTCGCTGCTTTCATAGTTTGCCTGTTGTCTGACTGGGGTGGCAGCAAGCCTAGTCACTGCTTACACTTTCGCAGAAGCGTCACCTTCGAGCAAGAATGGTTGAACAACCCTATGCCAATAGCGCTGTGGGCTGCGTCGCTGCTTTGCAGCTGATCACGCGCTGCACTATAAACCCGTGACAACTTCGTCGGGTCCATGTATCCTGCCCCAATCAATCCGATACCACCTGCCCTTGCAACAGCTGCGCATAGGTCTGCCTCCGAGGCTTTGGCCATCGGCGCACCGATCACGGGGACTTGTATGCCAAGAAGGCTTGTCAAAATGTTGTGCATCCCGGCAGTTAACTAATGTATGACGGAGATTTCAAGCGATATATCAGCGATGATGCTTCTTGAAATGTCGGTGATTACTTTGTATGTTCTCTGAGCGTTACGTAACCCCTCACACACGAGAAGAAGAAGACGAAGAAAATTACTAGCTTCGGCCAGCTTTTGTCTTGTTTGTGCTTCTGATACAGCAGAGGATGAACATCATTTTGTGTTTGACTGCCCTGCATATTGCTCAATCAGGGACAGATTTACTGCCATTTTCTGAGGACCAGCCCCTACCTTGTCTTCTTTCTTTGCTTTACATGACCCCAGGGTCATTGCCAAGTTTTTACATGAATGTTTTGCACACAGGTCTATGTTGCTAGAAGGTGTTTTAGGGGTGCCGCAGCACTAGTGGCAGTCTTTCATCTCCAGCTATCGTTGCCACTCTGTTGACGAACATGAGTGCACCAAAAACAATTTGATTAGATGTTTGTTTATTTGCTTATGTGTTTCAGTTCAGATTATTGGTCAAATGGTCATGGTTGGCCCAAAGACCTTTAAAATCAATGAATGAATGAATGAACAAGGCTGATCACTTGTGCCAATCATGGCAGTATTGTCATGTTTATGAAGTTTTCGTAATCACCTAAAGAGGTGGATGCAAATACACTGCAGTGTGCAATGAAATAAGGAGCTTGTCGCTGTTTATGAAGTTTAGACAGTCTATGACATAGTTCAAAACCCCCACGTGGTCCTGCTGAGCGAAAAAGGAGCGCATGGTGTCAGTGCAAGGTGTGAGCATGGAGGAGTTACCAGAGCTTTGTATACCTGATGCTGCCACTGTGCACAACAATTAGTCATTATGTTATTGCATATATGACAATATGCGTATGCACATGCACATGCAAACCAGCGTTGAATGTCACGAGCCCATGTTAGCGCTTAGGCTGCATCGTTCTGTTCCGCAATTTGCAGTTGTCGCGCCTTCCTTGTTCCCAAGACGTCCGGTCCGTCTGTTCAGTCGACTTCCGTCTTGTGTCGTCAACGCATCCTCCCAATCCGCAGCTAGCGCCATCATAATGCCATCATCCATTAGCTACTTGTAAGCATCATTGCTGCACATGCAAGGCATTTGCACGTTGTTGCAAGGCTCTGCCGTGGCCCCTCCCAATCCTGATCACACGGGATATCAAGCCACCTGCGTTTTACAGGGGGCAGGACCAAGCAAAAGCCGTGGATGAAGAGCTGATGGGACCCTTGGGATTCAGTGTCGATCAGCTCATGGAGTTAGCTGGCTTGTCCGTTGCTTCCTCAATCTTGGCTGAATACCCTCCCTCAGAATACTCGCGCGTCCTCATAGTTGCTGGGCCTGGGAATAACGGGGGAGATGGACTTGTTGCAGCACGACACCTGTACCACTTTGGGTACAAGGGTGTTCAGGTGGTCTTTGCCACACATCCTGCTTGAGAGGGCACAATTCAACCATGCTTCTGCCTACTGCTTTTGCTTTCTGTGGCTACAGCTAAGCCTGCACACTGTGGCAAACCCAGCTTCACAGTGTTTGTGGGTGCAGCTTTTCTATCCCAAGCAGACAGATAAGCCTCTATATAAAGGTTTGGTGACGCAGCTAAAGTCACTCAACATACCCATGCCTTCTATTGATGAAGTCAAATTGAAGCCACTGCAAGAGCAATATGATATTGTGGTGGACTCCATCTTTGGGTTTGGCTTCACTGGGGCGCCCCGACCTCCGTTTGACAAGATCATTGAGGTTTGTTGCTATCCTACTGCTGCTTTGAGCAACCATGTGCAAGACTAGATCCATATCTCAGCACTGAATAGGGCATTGCTAATGCTGGTGAGGGGGTGCCTCACAAGCTCACCCATAAGCTGTGACTGCATATGTTGGTCTATATAAATCAAGTTATCTTGACAGCATATGTTGACCATTTGGTTGCCTTCTGCATGGTTAAGAGGCAGCATACACAAACGCCAACTCTAAATTCAGTTGTCAATGCATAGCATTTGCTCCCCCTGAATTTGCTGTTGCAGATGATGAAACCAAGCAGTAACCCTCCTCCCATTGTGGCAGTTGATGCACCATCTGGCTGGCATGTTGAGAATGGGGATGAGTCAGGTCAGCCATGATCTCAAACTGCCTACCTGACTGATCAGGCCTGTGTGCCTCAAAGGTGTGCCAATGGCTCACAGTAGCTCAAAAGCTGACAGTTTTGCATTATGTGTGCATTTGTTGTGCTGATTGTCACTTTGCTCGTGAAGGCACCTTTGGTGGATCCTTCAGCTGCAGTCTCTGCTCAACAACCAGCTTTCCAGTTACAAAGTAGCTCGAAGCTGTGTATTGTCACAAAAGGCTTCTGGTCACCTGCAGGAGATGGGCTGAGGCCTGACATGCTGGTTTCTCTTAGTGCCCCAAAGCTTGGTGCCAAACATTTCCAAGGCAGACATCATTACATCGGTGGTCGATTTATCCCTCCTCAAATTGCGGTATGTACTGACTCCTGCTCAGGTTGTGGAGATGACATGACGTCTGCCCTGACTACAGAGATGACATGCAAATATGCAGCTGATGGCACCAGAGATGCCCTTGTGATATGTTTGCCTCTGTCTGTTGCTAAACCTGAAAATTCCGACTGCCTATATATGTGGCAAGCCCACTTGAGCAAGGTGCATGCATGTTGCAGGAGAAGTTCAAGCTAACAATACCAGCGTATCCAGGAGCAGCACAATGTGTAAAAATATAAGGCATGCAGCAAGTGCTCATAGCTTATTTGCATGATGAGGTTGTCTGGCTGCACAACGGAAACCCTGTTCAGGGTTGCACAACCATTCATGACAAGCTTTGAACTTATGTAATTTCATAGAAGCCCCAACTTGGTCAAGATCTCTCGAGGGCGATCTCTCAACAGCTTCTTGGCTGTAGCCATTTTGTAGGCATCTGGAAAGTCATCAACCACGCTTGTCTCTGGACAGGCACGCTGCTGAACATTTGTGTAGCTTTCATGGCTTCACCACTGTCCTTTCAAAATTTGCCACTTGTCAGTTTAGGTGCGTATAGCTGAAGATGCTAGGGCCACAGCACTGTACTGCACTCAGTGCACAGTCTGAGGGGGTGGCCGCTTCCTTCTTGCAAATGGGTTGTAAATGCTGTTCCTGATGTTCTGCAACTTTGGGCCCCTGCAGAATCAAAGTCTTGTTGAGGAGTAATCTCCTGTTGGACCACTGCAAATTTACATGCCGCAGTAATGCATGCAAGGCACTGCTCAGTGACCAAGACCATTATTCAGAAAGTGAAACAAGGGATGTATTATACCTGTGATGCACCCACTTGCTTGGTACTTGCAGCAGCAGGTGTGTTTAGTACACAAGTACCATTACAAGTACCTGTGGTCTTTCCTAGCGGTTGTCAGCTCTTGGCGAGTGAGGTGCACAGGGTAGATCAGGAGGTTCCATGGCCAGCCCATAGTCAGCAGTACGGCCCATGCAAAGCCTTCACTTGCAAGCTCCGTGTAGGCTTGCACCTTGCTGCCCCACAGGCATGATTTGCCAAATGCGCCCAAGATATCTGAAGTGTGGTTCCCATGTGCTCACACCAGCCAGTGACCCAAACACAAGGCAGAGGGTGACAAAGTTGAAGAAGGCCTGCTGGCGAGCTTGCCGTTTAGCTTGCAGCAACTGCATGCACAACAGTGACTGCTTTATCTCATGGGGGAGAAGGAGGCAGCAGACTTGTTCATGTCACCGCATGCGAGTACAAGCATGTGAGTACAAACTAGCAGAATGGATGCACCAACATATTTGACAGTGAATCACTGATTGGTCAACATTACCAGGAGGATACCTGCTCCTCATCAGGCTCCTCCTCTTCGTCCACATACTGTTCGGAGGATGGAGGCTCCTTACCACCGCCTGATTTCAAAATAAAGGAGATTGATGCAGACTCGTTTATGAAGGAGTATAGGTAAGCTGTGTCAGTCTGCTTTGACAGCATATAGCTGGCAGGCAAATAACCTACCATTGGCGTCCTGCTTGGGAGCAGGAGGAGCACCAAAGAACTTCTTGAAAAACTCGGTCTCATATTGACGGCCTGGGCCGGTCTGACCCTCGGCACGACACCAGGACTTTCTGTATTGAGATTGCCATTGACGATTGTAGACATGTGCCCGGAACGCAGGCCTGTACAGCAGTTTTGGCTTATTAGCAACCACATGCCAGGTAGAATGCGACGAAGTTGAGAAGCCCATGTCGTGAGAAATACACCGTGAAGAGCTCCATAGACATGTTATTTGGCTCGGCAGGCACTGTACCCTGGCACGCGGACAGGTCAGCCAGGGCATGTTTGCATACATCACTCCTCAATCAGCGTCAACATGAAGTGGTGCATCTGATAGCACAATTTGAGGAAACCTTGGACGAAAGCGTAAGATCGAGTGTATCGCTAGGCGCAACCGTGAAAGCTGATCTTGCACGGAAGAGTCCGCTCTACGACTTCGCTTCCTATTGAGGCGTTACAATCATGGCGTTACTGCTTTGCGCTAAGGCAGTGTATGCTGTCTTAGCGCACAGCACCGCAGTAGACAAGGTCACACGCATCTTTTGCTGCATTCAGCGAAATTGTGCGACTGCTGTCCTCGAGAAGCTTGCAAAGTTACCATTTATACGTTTACATGGCATCACACATCAGTTGATCTGACATCGCGAGACCAGCGAAGGCGGTGACATATTTTCCACAGCCTTCTTCAAGCAACAGTTTGACGGTCTGTACGGTCTAGTCGATCTGGCTACGGTGTCTTATAGACTAAATGTCTGGTCCAGACCTGGTTACATCAACTCCCATCGCTGCAACGAATCTAGTACGGTACTCAGTCACACCCACAGATGTGCAGACTGTGCGTCAGCAGCTCAGGGCAAATGACAGATGCGATGATCAAATGATACGACAATTTGTACAGGCTACTGGCGGAGACTTGACTTCAGTAAGCGTTGAATAACTATAGGAACACCTATCAATGGTCCACCAGCAAGCCGCTGACAGCTCTCAATCAGCGTTTTCCTATTCTGAGAAGCTGGTACTACATGTATGCCTTCTCTGATGCCTCAGGCTGCCAAGCGTATTCAAGCTACACTGGACTGGCGTGCGCAAGTCCACCCTGAGACCATAACATGCACAGCATGTCAGCAGCTACCCAATTCTCACTACATGCATCTGGTTGGATTTGATTTGATTGACAGGCCAGTCATGTACAGTTGCCTGGAGATGATCACCAACAGGAACATTGAGGACAATCGGCGCCACATGATCAGCTGCTTTGAGCAGGTACTGCAGCAAAACTTGCATCTGCAGGCTGTGCTGGCAACTGTAAAACTTGTTGCATTTTGTTGTTACATACTGCTATCATGATACATGTCTGGCAACTGTGCAAGCTGATCTTGGTGGCATGCAGTGCATTCAAGCCATGCCTGCTGGGGTGGGCCAATGGGTATGGGTGTCTGACTTCAAGGGTTTTGGCATGAGTGACTGTGACCCGCGCCTGGCCAAGGTATTCCTGGACCTGAGTGCTGCACACTATCCAGAACGCCTAGGCCTCTTCTTGGTCATAGATGCACCCTGGTCAGCGTCCTTCTGTTGTCCCTCCTGCAAATTACACATGCGCTGTATAGCCACCACCACAAGCAGTAGAACTATCACATTGTCAAAAGGGTTGACAGTGCTGTCAGACCAGGCACAAAGCAGCTACATCTGCTCTAATGGCAGCTGTGCCTTGTGGTGCGCACTTTCAGTTTTGTGTGTTTGAAGCCTGCACTCACATGTGCATAACCAGGCTGTTCAGACCCCCATGGTACATGCATCTACAGATTTGGATCAAGCAAGGATCCTATGCACAGAAAAAGAAGGCCTGGCTGCAGTAGGTCCAGCTTGCCTATGTCAATGCTGCATCAATCTAAGCAGGATGTGTGACTGGAATTTAGGATTTTCAACACACTCTGGCGAGCCATATCCTCCCTGGTTGACCCCTTCACGAAGAAAAAGATCAAATTTCTGTCGTAAGTAAGCATGTTGCGTGCTGCTTACCCACTATCTGTACTGCATGGCGGTTGTGCCTCAGCGCATTGAACAGCTGATATCATGTGAAGAACACCTGCTTTTGTTGAGGGTATGAACCCTGTAATGTTGTGTTGGCAACCAGCTTCTGCTGTCAATGCTCTCTGTAGTGACATGGTTTCTGTATGGCATAGGCCACATTGGTTGCTAGGCAGATCCTGGCAATTGCATGCAGATCGGATGTTGCTGAGTCAAACATGCATGTAGATCAACAGCTTGTATGCAGGCAAGGTCCAGAAGACGTTCACTGATTTCTTCACATTGCGTTCTTGTTGCAGGTATGATGTGAGCAAAAAGTATCCACAAGGCAAAACATTATCGCCGGCTTTGAACCAAGTGTTTGATCCAGAGCTGAGCAGCTGGCTGCTGGCAGAGCTTGCAGAGAATAGGGACAAGAGCATTGGCCCCAACAAGGTCAGTTCATTTGTGTTGCATATTCAAGCATTTGCAGATAATGTCTGCATACTGAGCAAGACAGCTCTAAGCCACAGGAACTGCCTGGCATGTCCTTGATCGTCTACTGAAGCAATATGTTACAATTGTTTGACAGCTTACAAGGACATGTACAGTAACATATCATTTTTGCAAGCAATCTGTCATGTTAAGCAGCAGCATGGCGGCAGCAATGGACAAGTCATAAGTCAAAGCTAGTGACCTGGCATCAGTCATACCCTGATGCGTTTGGTGTTTTGGCACCAGTTGATCACAACTTGATGGACTGGCATGTTTGCATGGCAGCTGCTAACTGGGATGATGTAAAGCAGAGCAGTTGGTATAATGCAACAATCAGCGTGAATGTCACCTGCTTGCTCTGCTCATGATGCTTCAGTGCACTTGTCATGAGTGAGTGAGATGCTTGCACCTGACAATGCAATATATAGCTGGCGAACGGCTTGTACTGGCATACAGTTCCTGGAGGCTGCTGCATATTTTGAGGGACGGACCCCCCAAGGACATGACATCAGGGGCACAAGCAAGATACTGAAGCTATATGCTGATCGGCCACAACTACTGAGGCCTTTCCTGGCATCTGGTTGACCGCAGATGAGCACATCAGTGCATGCGTGTTTTGACTGTGAGTTGCCATTACACCAGCTCAAGTTGCATGTGTTGTGTTGTCTGTTACTTGACTTCATCTAAAAGCTTTAGCTACATTCACTTGCACCTGCTTCAGCCTGCTGTCACATCAGCATTTGCTTCACATGTTCATGGCCAATGATGCAGCTGCATACCATATGGTCTGCTTGCACCGCATGCATTTTTAGGCGCTTAGAACTATCTGTACAGCTGTAGTGGATGCAACCAGTGTGCTGAGAAACAGCATCAGCCAGACTGTATAGAACCAGGGCAAGCGCAGTGTCGTGTATGCTTACATCATGTATTACAGTTGAACACAGGACAGCACTTTAGTACCACAGTAACAGGATTGCAAGCTGACAGTCACCAGGTTGATGTTCGTACACGGAGGAGCAGTGATTGCTTGCAAGCGTGATGCATGCTTTCTTCTGCCATCTCACGAACTGCGCAGGTCCAATAACAATCTCATGTTTGTAACAGGAATGCGTTGCCTTTCTGCATAAGTTTTTGGTTGACTTTTGGTTGACTTTCCCTGTTGATCCCATTATGTTTCCGTTAACTTGATCATGAGCGTTGAGTCCATTGCTTGTAGTGTATGGTGGAGCAAAACTACTGCTGCAATGGACAACTCTGCTTCATGCAGACAGCAAACCGCTTGCTCTGAGATGCATGTGGTGCAGCAGCCAGAGTCTGTGTAACATAGGTCGTTTTGTTGTTTGGACCAAACGTTTGGACCAGCGTTTCACTATGCAGACATCTCTGTCATGCTGTACATTCTATTACGGTTTCTCCTTGCATGCCTGCAATCTCTACAAACGCAGCTTTGAGACTAAACCAAGCATCAAGGACGTGGGCGAAACGATCGACCAGCGACTTTTGGATCATTTTTTGGCGCAATCTTCTGGGTTCATCCTTTGCAAGAATGGCTTATACAATTGTACGAGGCGCGGGATTCATATCATTCCTCATGCATATGCAGTACTTTGAATACTGATCAGCATCTAGAATTCCCAAGCATCCCAAAGTAATTTGTTTTTTTGGGCTGAGTTTGACCGTGAAGGCAGATCCAGACTGCTATGGACCGGGCAATGATGTATAGTCGACAATGCGGAAGGCTTACAAGCAACATGATCCGGTGATGTTCACCATACAAGGCGTATGTGTTAACTTGCGCACCGGCAAGACAGAAAAGACAGGGCTGCATGCTGCTGCCGAGCTCGAAGGATGCCGTACCGACACCAGAAGTTACCGTGCATCGACGTTTGTTCAAGACTGTTTCACAAGCCGTATATCGAAAATGTTTGCACGGCTGCAGAATGTGTAGGCTTTCCAAGGCTATCGAAATTGCCAGGGGGGCGTGGCAAGCTACCCTGTACAGAGGAGGTGCGTCCACCTCCCCTTACACTGTTGCTATAAATAGGCAGCTTGAGCAACGCTTCACCTTTTTGCGCCAGTCCTGCACATGTTTGTGTCTGGTGAATAAATTTGTGCTTCTCCTGAGCAAGCAGTGCCTGCTATGACATCTCTCCTGCATCTTAAGTGATGATTGCTCGTATACAAAGTTGCGCCTCACTGCAGCTTGAAACTGGGGAGAAGATTCTGCATAAGGTGCATAGATTTGTGCTGCATGAGGTTACTAGTCCAACAGCTTCATGCAAGACCTTCTCTTCACCAAGACAAGCAATTGTTTGGAGGAAGGACTGCAAGTAGCAAGGTAAGCATTTGTTATGATCACTTGTCTACCCCATCAGTAGACTGCATGCTAGAGCGTGCTGAACAACTTTGCGACATGCTGTGCGCACACTGCAGGTGTTGCTGGGCAAGGATCCAATTGTGGTTCAAGCTGGGTGGGGACTTCTGCAATTTTGCACAACCAAACAAGCTTTCATCAGGATTCCAGACATTCCTGATGATCCTACATGGGCAGTTGGCTGCAGCTTTGCAAGTGTTGGAAGGAGTTGAGAAAGGTGACGACACAAATACCTGCTTTGCCTGATCACAGATGACAAGCTGTCTGGTATGGAAATCGACATGGCATGTGAAGCTGGTCAATTCCTAGCCCATGGAACGCTGGGGGACTATGGTGTCACGCTTGCAGCCATCTGTAGGGTCTGGTCTTGCTTCACTGATGTGTGCGTGTGGGGAGCAAATGCAATGCAGGAGTCATGCTGAGACTTGCAAGGGATGGGGCGTTGCTTGACATTGGGCTGCATATATCTGCAAGCTGTACCGAGTTGATCACATCATGCAGGGTCAACATGGGGACAATGATCATCATGTCGGCGTGCCATCGTTTTTGAAATTGCGTACCTCTGCTGCCTGCTTGAATGAGCAGCATCTATGTTCTGATGTGCAGCATCAGAACTGTATGCACAACTCATGCTAACAGGTTCCTTGCAGCACAGGTGGGAGCTGGGTATCTGTGAATGCTGCAGAAAGTTGGAACAGAAGGCACAGGGTGATGTTGTACGGCAGTAATGAATACACAATCACCATTCCCAGCCTTCCCAGAATGTTCATTGCTGACTTGCTGCAGACAGTACTCATCACTCAGATAATTTACTGAATGGAGTCTGCAATGCCTGGTTCATGCAAGTCATGTTATCTTTGACCTGCGGAAATGCCGGATGAAATGCAGCATGCATATACACTGACAGTATGTCACTGCTGTAATAAGTGAGTCACATGCTTGCCTGCATCAATTATGTGCATGCATCATGTGAGCTATTACAAGCCTTTGAGTTTCAGTGTCTGTCTCTGCACCTGGACCACCTGGCGGCAATGAACAGGTGTCATTGGTGTGCGTGCAGTTCCTGAAGATCCCACTTTGGATGTACCTGTTCAGTATCACCTTTATCCTTCTGGCCTGTGGCTGTGATCTTGGTTGGGCAAGGGTTGTGTGCTCACCTGGCATATTACAAAGCCAAGAGGCTTGCTGCTTGATATCACACACTCGGCTAGTACCCTATGTCAACAAGGGGCATATCTGAGCCATGAAAGCACGAAGTATCGTTCCTGGAGATATCGTTGTTGTGGTGCCAGCCCAGCTATGTGTGATATGGTGCTAATGCAAGGGAACTGCTTGGTTGAGGAATCATTCCTGTCTGGTGAGGTCAGCTGTGCTGCATGAGCCGCATTCAAAAGCCACATGGGCTGCGGCAGAATCCTCATCGGCACACAAAGTGTTCAAAGAGATTCGATTGCATGTCATGCGACACGACTTTGTACAGTTTTGGTCCATGATTGCTGATGCTGCTGGCTATGCCATTTTGCAGCATGTAACCAACACTCCGTGGTGCATATGCCTCAGAACGCTTAAAGTCCGCCTGAGTTAGGCTCAACCTTTATACACATGCATGCCAAGGTTACGTAACCAGCACCTCTGGCCTTGTTGCAGCGTGTGTGGCATGTAAACCTTGATGTCTTCCGCTGCTATGCATAGCCCTGTCAGATCTGGTGCGCAATGCGTGTACAGTATATGTACACAACAGAATGCGGCTGACAGTGGATAGCTTTTAGATTATATCAATGCTAGACACCTTATCTCGGAGAGGTGTCCAGGAGGGATAATATCCTAGGTGTACTGCCTGATCTGCAGGTGTTGCATACACGCAAGGCTCCTTATGTGAGAAGCACTACGCTGGCCCCCGACAGGGCTATCATCCAGACACGCACGCCAGCTGTACTGTGCTGGCAGGCTCCAGAATTCAACAGGCCACACAATATTGTGCACCTCCTGAGCCCCTGCCGGCGTGCAAGGAATGCTTCTACTGGTGCATCATACAACAGTGCATGATCTTGTCACTGCTCCCCTGTATTGGAATTTGTCTCTGAGGCGTGTGAATGTGTCCCAAAATTGATAATTGTACAACAACACGGCTAGGTTGTTTGTACTGCAAACCAGACAGAGTCCCAGCCCTACTGCATCTTGTGAAAAGTTTCCAGTCTAAGGTAGGTGACGAGGTCTGTGGTTGGCATTGGCAGCATGCACAATGGGCTGTTCAGAACAGTAAGCCTTGTTGTCTGCAGGTGTGGAGTGATCAGGATGAGACTGATGAGATGCTGGCAAAGGTCATCCGCACTGGAAACCGTACGGCTATTGTCAGCATGCTGCGATCCAATGCTCACAAGACGCACACACTTGCGGACCATGTTTCTTTCAAGTTTAGATGCCACCACTCATGCAGCATGGACACAACTACTTGTGTGTGTGTGTGTGTGGGGGTGTGTGTGTGTGTGTGTGTGTGTGTGTGTGTGTGGTGTGTGTGTGTGTGTGTGTGTGTATGTGTGAGTGTATATATGCAGGCTGACTGGATGTCACAACCCCTATGCCGTCTTCATCAGGGCTAATGTGAACTGTGCACATGTGACACACGTGGCACCTATGCCTCCAAAGGTATCATGCAGATGGTGCCCAACACTGATGATTACTATCACAGCTTGGCCTGCAGGCTATAACAGCTGTTACAGCCGCGGCCGGTCCAAACAAAACCCAAAACAGCATACGTGTCTGTACAGTGTATCTTTCGAATCTTCCTTGCAGTGGCAGTGTCACAGAAATTTTGCTGCAAAGCAAATAATTGGATACGCTTTAGGCCTACATGCCACGAGACTCGGTGCGTAACTCTGCTTACCCCGGGTAAGGGGCCCCTTGTTTGGATGGGGTTTGGCACAGCACGCACAGCCAATGATGACTCAGAAAACATTACAGAACCCTGAAATAAACAGGAATCTGGAAAAGGTCAGTCGCCAGTAAGGCAAAAAAAATACATATATGTTTATATATAATATATCATGCTCGAACCCTTTGGACATAAATTTCTGAGCAGGGTTTTTTCACAGCAGGGTTGCAGCAACTCCGAAACCACTGGTATCCGCGGAGCATTGCTCGTACAGCCAAGCCGCAAGCGTGATTACGACCTCTGCTTTCTGGTTGCCTGTGACACTCGAAATTGTACATTGCGAGCTGCGATGTTGCAAGCGGGTCATCTCAGTCCTGGGCACGTCCGAGTTTGTGGCTGTCAATTACATTCTAGAAAAGTGCAAGCTAGGTCACCGCGCAGATGTTCCACTATCAGGGCGGCCACTGCAGTTCCATCTGAAGTGAGTCCATACCAAACTCGTGCGGCGTCTTTACAAGCACAAATCCGCAGGGCTCACTGCGTTATGAATGCTGCTGGTGTTGTAGTACAAGACTGTGTCACCCGTGGGCGACAGAGTCTACGTGAAGGTGAACGTCAGCGAAGAGAAGACATCCTCCGGACTGCTTTACCTGTGTCTTCACAGAAAAAGCCAACTCAGGGCGAAGTTGTAGGAGCTGGGGACAGCCAAAGCAGTAAAGGTTAGTGGCAGCCATGTTATTGGGAAGGCTATGTCTTAGAGACACATCAGGTATACACATTGAGCCTACTGCAAGCATCACGGCCTTTGATGCATGTACAGAATGGAGATAAGGTAGTGTACTCCAAGTACGCTGGGACAGAGCTTAAAGTGCAAGGCGCGGACTTTGTGTTGCTCAAGGTCAGGCGTCCAAGCTTTATCACTGCAATACAGCCCTTTTGCAATATCTTACTAGGCGCTGTGTTCAGTTGACCGTGATGCATCCTGAAGTGTTACATGTCTGTGTTCACTGTAATTGGCTTGCCAAGTTCACCCATGATGCATCCTGAAAGTGGTATATGTCTGTGTTCACTGTAATCGGCTTGCCGACGGTCAAGTCATGCTCCAGCATTGCGACAATATGTCTACCTTGACCATGTGTGCGGAAATACAGGAAGAAGATGTCATTGGAGTACTCAACTCCACTGATATTGCACAACTGCTACCCATTGGAGACAGAATACTTGTGGAGTGCAGTACTATCCCTTCAGTTGCCCTGAAGGCTTCTTGGTATTGCTGTGTGAACATTGTGCTAAAGTGCAGATTGCAGATGTAGAAGACACCACAGAGGGTGGCTTGTTGATGGCAGGCTCAAGCAAAGAGAAGCCAACACTTGGCACTGTACAGATTTCCTCTCTTGTCTGTGTGCAATGCTTTCTGCATACCTTATGCAGTCTGCTGTATTGTTTCTTTGAGACCCCTGCATGCAGTGTGTACACACATGATGCATCATGTTCTGTGGAAGCATTACCATGAGCATTGTGCTGCCCATGCGTCGAATCACCGAGAGCATGCAGGAGAGTTGCATACGCTACTATGATGCAGTGCTGTGACTTTGATGTATGCTCCTGCAGGTTGTGGCAGTTGGAAGTGCAAAGCAAACGAAAAAGGTGATGTTGTGAAGCCTACTCTCAGCAAAGGAGACACAGTCCTGTACCAGAAGTACAGTGGTGTGGACTTTGAGGGACAGAATGAAAAGCAATATGTAGTGCTGAAGAGAACGACATTCTTGCAGCTCTGGCTTGAGTACTAGCTGCAAGACACTGCTTTTGCTTTTGACCTTTCTTCATCTCTTACACTTTGGCATGAGCTGCGCCAGCAATGTTGTTGTCACCTTTTGCTGCTAATGCCAAACACCTCCCTCATGATATCAGTAATACCCTGATCAGTGCGTTTCGTAATAGCATCGATGGACGACCTCCTCATGAGTTACCAAGAATAGTCTAAGATCAATTGAAGTCAATACTACTTTACAAGTACCTGTACTCTATTGCTACCTTGGTTCAGCAGCAACATGCTATACCAGGACCGCTTGTGATGCTTTCAATGCATGGGTTGTACTAGGAGTCAAAGCTTCCTCAGTCCTGTGCTGCTGTGAACAGGTAAACGGTTGCTCTTAACACTTAGTACAGTTGTTGCAACAAAGGTGCAATATTACGCAAGCTTTCCTTCTAACATCGCAAGACACTTTCTTGGTACCCTATGGGACCTTCAGACACTGGCAATTGAGTCAGGTCAGTAAGCGTAACACATACAGTCATTCCTGTCTGCTGAGAGAAGTACTAGTAACCACAATTGCTTTTTGTACATGAAACTGCTCATTCATGGCAAGCAACTTATATGTGGCAAATAAGCAAAACAACCAACACTGAGTGTACTTTCTGTACTATGGACAACAACAAAGACAGCTATATCCTGTCACCAAACCACTATGCATGACACAGTTGACTGCACATTGAACAGCTATGAAGATTGAGCTACATGAATTGAGCAGAAAAGACATGGCAAGCTTGTGGGGTCAGCAGGCAATTAACGATGTGGCCATGGCAAGCCTATGGGGTCAGCAGGCAATTTACGATGTGCCTTTGCACATGATGAACAGATATTGATAAACAGCAACCATGGACAAAAACATTTACAGTGCTGTTATGGACCGTAGTCACCGTGATCACCTGATGCACTATCCTGGTGATGACAGATATTTGATCCAAAATGGATCATATGAGCAGAAGCATCCATCTCACAAAATGGACTGAACAGAGGACGCATTGTACACTCCTCCAGATTGTCTCTCCTAACAAGTTTGCAACCGACAGGACCGTCAGCTCTGGGAAGTGGTCTTCCGCTTTCACTGGTATGGTGTTGGCAATGATGACTTCTTGAAAGACGCCACTTACTGAGCCTGGCGGTGGCTGGAGGGCTGAGTAACTGCATGGGTGGCACATGCATACACCTCTCGCGCTCCTTCTGCATGCAGCACCTGCATACCAGATCATGCTCTGTGAATGCTATGAAATGACATCTTGCGGGGGAAGAGGGGGTGGCATTGCTTGGCTGCTGTGCAAGCGGTGTAACAGCAGCTGCCAATAACTCGAAACTTAAGAGTTTCCATGTACCATGTGATAGCCACTGCAGACTGCCTACCTTGGCTGCGGTTGGTGATAGTGCCAGCTGTGTCAATCATGTCATCCACCAGCACCGCCACCTTGTCCTTGGACATCCCCAATCAGGTTCATCACCTCTGACACGTTGTGCGAACGACCGCCTCTTGTCCACAATAGCCAAAGGAGCATCATTGAGCTGCAAAGATGCAGCAGGGGAGGCTTACCCAAAAGCATGTTTCTGTGTTCAGTGACACATTGCGCTGCAGCTTGGAATGTGCTGTTGCTTCCCATGAAATTGCAGCAATGAACTTGCACAATACTGCTTTGATGCCCAACAGCTAGGTTGAGAGTATCATCTCAGTGGCACCACACTCCTGCTGACAGGAAAGCCTGTACCTTCTTTGCAAAAGCTCTAGCACGGGCCACCCCTCCAACATCTGGGGAAACGACCACCAGATCTCCAGTGGATATGCGTTTACTGGCCAGGTAGTCAAGGATGACTGAATCTCCATAGACATGGTCCACAGGATGTCAAAGTATCCCACACACTGCCCAGAGTGCAAGTCCATGGCAAGGACTCTGTCAGCACCTACAATGCATCTGTCACACATCAAAGATCGCACAGCTTGCCTTGCTGAGAGCAGGGTTGACAACACAAAAAAAGCGACTCCAAGCTCATAATCACCATGAACAGTACATGGTGATGTTTGAAGCAAAACAGCTCAACTTGCAGCACAAGCTGCCCTCAGCAAGCTGAAGCTTTCACATGTCTTGCTGCTGGGCATGCAGCACGACGCTTCTACAACACTGCGTGGACAAAACAGCAACAAGTGTGATATCAAAGACCTCATTGCCACAAAGGCTGTGGTGATGATGCAGCAGCAACATACCAGCTTCGGTGAGCAGGTTGGCAGTGAGCTTGGCTGCGATGGACTCCCGGCCCTGAGTCTTGCGGTCTGCTCTGGCATAGCCAAAGTATGGCATGACTGCTGTTAATGGACAGAGCTGAGGCTCGCTTGCATGCATCAATCATGATGAGCAGCTCCATCAACGAGTCATTACTGGAGGACAGGTAGGCTGGATCAGGAAGACATCACAACCACGTATGGACTCCTGCACAAGCACTGTACAAATCAGAAATGCCGTCACATTGGAGGTTGAACATTCTTCCTTGCCAATCAAAAAACAAATGTGACAGTTGTCCAAACCAGCTTGCTGAACAGCATGGGAAAGCTAGCAGAATAAGAACCAAAACAGCAAAGCAACAACGCTCGCAAGGCTTGCCAAGCTAAGGACAATGTCTCCGTGGGCTGATAGATTGCTGACAGTGCAAGCCTAAACACTCAAGGCGCAACCTATGTTTGGTGTCTTGCCTGAACTTGCACGTAGATTTCGCCATCAGCAAATCGCTTGATCTTGATGCCTCCCAGGTCTAGCCCAAGGTAGCAAGCTACCTCATGTGCCAATGCCTGTGTAACACAAGGATGTTGGCAATGCAGTCATGATGGACCAGTGGCGCGTGCTCTGTAACTGAAGCTGAACACCCGATTGGTTGCTGCAATGACTTCACCAACAACAACACTGTGCTGCAGCATGCGCACACAAGGCATGGCCAGAGTTACAGTGCTCTTGTTCAATCAGCAGTGCCAGTATTGCATGCGGACCAAGACTCAGGCGAAGGACACTGAGATAATGCAGAAGTTGGCATACCGGATTGGCTGTTCCAGCAAACAGCCGTAATCGATTTGGCAGCATCCCCTTGGGCTGCCTGAACAGCTGAGCTGCAGTATTGGGACTGTCAGCTTGAAGAGTGTCCCGCCATAAGGGGGTTATTCGAGCACTGGCTTTCCAGTGCCCAAGGCAGCCCCATTCGTACGCGTGGTGGGCGCTACAACTGCCCTGCAGGTCCAGATCGGGTGCAAAGGCCTTCTACAGACGTGGCGAACCTACAAAAGCACGTACATGGCGTGATGTGTTAAGCGCATGTTGCATTGTGTCGTACAAAGTGCGCAGCAGTGATACAGAAAGCAAAACTTGGGACAGCAAACCTGGAGTGGTGGCTTGCAAATGTTCAGGACATCCCTTCCCATGTCCTGAACCCTAGACGAACACATACACGTTAC
Source organism: Asterella californica (assembly GCA_036924285.1). Lineage (NCBI taxonomy): Eukaryota > Viridiplantae > Streptophyta > Marchantiopsida > Marchantiales > Aytoniaceae > Asterella > Asterella californica. The sequence continues at coordinate 42,868 of JAYKYS010000166.1, read as the reverse complement.
AGCTAGACCTTGCTGAGTGCTAAATCCATACCATAGGTAGCTTGCATACCTGGCATCTCCGCGCTCAACATCGCTGTGGATGAAACCAATTGTCAAAGAGACAGCCAATGCGGTAGCCTAATGCGTGATAGCCTCAGAGCTGAGAGGTAGCTGGGACGGTCTTCCAGGATTCAGCTGCGACTATAGGTTTGAATAAGCATTGTACGGTGCTGATACGAAATCCTGTTTACTTGCAAATAACAGCAGCCAGGCGCAGAATGTTGAATGATCTGACGGAAATGGCAGAGCTACTTCAAGGAGTATCGCCGCTGGTCAGGCTGTTGATGAATAACGAAGCAGACGGCGCAATTACAAAACGTTTGCTGGGGCCATGTGATCATAGCACGTGAAACGAGCGTTACAGTCAGTGACTGGCCTTGAGTATCGCAATGCACAAGCTGACTCTGAGGTAGTGCTGCAGGTGGCTGCCAGGCAATCGCCTCGCAGTATTGTGGAGTATGGCTGCTACTTTACTGATGTAAGGGTTTTGCTGAGCTGCAGAAGGTACGTTTGTTGCTTGTGAGCATCGTCACCATCAGCATACACACTACGTTGTTTGTTCATATCCATGTTCGTGTGGATAGCGCACAAAAAATGGGCTTCCTGTTAGACATCCTGGCAGGCAGTCCAGCGTGGTGAGCATGTCCTTCCACTGAACAAGGAACTCACTCCTCATTCAGCTGCAAATCACCACGTGGCTGCAAAGCTTCAATTATAAACCTGAGCTGACAAACAGCTGCACCTGATTGCGAATGCCGTGGATGTAGTGGACCAGCAGAGCAACACAATCTGGCCAATACCGCTTTATGGTCTTTTCTCACATGCGTGAGCCGGCAGCTTCTCACAGACACACATCATCGAAAAGATCGTTCTTGAGATATGAGTGTATCAGGCTAGGCATTATGCGCCAAGGTTCCTGACCTGTGGTGCCTGTGTGCATTCCACTGTATACAGGCACCACAGGTCAGGAACTTGGCGCTGAGGAGTGAGTTCCACTGAACAAGGAAGTCACTCCTCATTCAGCTGCAAATCACCACTTTGCTGCAAAGCTTGGTTGCAAAGCTGGTTTGTTGTGATCTCCTGACCCACCAAATGCGTTTATCTACACAATAAATACTGGAATTACCACAAAGCATTGCTCAAGGTGAGGACTGGGTTATTGTTCAAACACTGTCACTATGTGAAGGCATCTCTTTCTGTCCATACTGCTGCTGCAGATTCTGTGATATTGGCGGCTCTGACAGCCTCCAGCTTGCCCAGACAGACTGCACCAGCCACAATTTTTTGTGCACTTTATGAATGCAGCTGCCTTTGCCCGGCTGCTTTTGACTTACTTAGACCCAGCCACTCACTCAAATCCATTGTAAGGCTTGCTTTTTCAGGCAGTACCTCCACGTGCCTTCCTTGGTGGTATGTCATGTGCTTTGTTTTTTTTTATGGGCCCGGAGCCAACAGCTTCAGCTCAGCTGTCTTTCAGTCCACTTGCCCCAGGGCCTACCTCTGGTGTAGGTAGCCCAGCCACAGAAAACTCTTATAGTCAAGTGACTCTAGGTACAAAAGAAGGCATCTACCCTTGTTGAGCTGCTGCAAGACCTATTGCCAGACTTGCAGGGTCAGCAAGCCTGCATCATCTTAGTCCTATCTGGATTGGGAACTTGGCATCTGAGAGGAGACCAGAGCCACAGATATGCTGTTGGACATATCTCCCCCCCTTCCCCCCCCTCCGCCCCCAACCATGCACAGGGTGTTGCACTGTTGATTTTTTTTGGAACCTGAATGCTTTGGTGGAGCTATGCAACAATGCTCAGGGTTTCAATGGTAGCCCTGGGCCTCCTTCTGGTGCTGATGCAGTTTGAAAATTACAATCATGCAGTTTCACTGTGCACAGCTGCAGACCTTTTGTGATGCTGCATGCTGCAATGCTGTCGTGGTTTCTCTGTACATGGGGTGCCATGTGCTGTACCTGTTGCCAACCTGATTTATTGCAAGTTTGTTCTGTGGTATTCATGGCATTGATTGTGTAGCTGCAGTGTGCCGGTACCCGGTTGGGCGCATCATGTGTGAATGTACTAATTTTGTGCTGCCAGACATCAGGCTCAGATGATTATCCATATCATATCCTGACAGGAGTCAGCTGGTGAAGCGCTAGCACCGTATGACAAGGGGAGCTGCTCTGGGTCCCTGGGCCTGTCAGTCAGCAACTATTGTCCAAATGACAGCTATCTGCCAGGGGAATGGTGCATTATACTGCAACATGCGGTTTTACATTATGCATATACTGCTGCCTTTCACCAGGAGAACAACTGTCAATGTTGGCAAAACGCATGGTGACCAGCTATGATTACAGACCACGAAGGCAAAGATTGCTGATGTTGCCCCCAGCCAGTCTGCTTTGAACCATCCGTTTGAGCTAGGGCGTGTTATTCTGCCTGCATCTGAAAGCTTGACTTCAAATTCAGCATTGTCCAGGTGCACCTCTTGAGGGTTGCCAAGCCGGCCTGAGTCAAGTCTGGTGGCCCTGTGGCATTGCAAGCTCCTTGAATGATGCTTGTTCCGTTAGCCTGCAAGACAATCAGCATTGATTTAGTGCCAGATCAGACACTCTCTTTGGGGAGGTATAAAGCTAAAGTACAACTGGCACTGCTATGGCAGCAGCATCATTAGCAGACTTTTGCTGGGATGCCGTCGTAAAAGTTGTGCAGTCAGGGTCACCAATAAGTATGCATACCTGATTCTTCTCACTGGAAATGGCTGTGATACAATAACTCTGACCTAGGGGTCCTGAGCCTCCGTTTGCGGACTGGATTATAAGAAATAGCTGCAGTGCATATGAAGCCATACGTTTCTGTAGTTGCCATTTGCCAAGGCCTGATCCATAGCACCCACTAAAGCTGGCAGTAGCAGTTCATCAAGTCAAACTCTTGACACATGCACATGTGAGCCTGACAGCGTGAAGCAGCTGCAGGGCAATGGATCCAGGCATCCATAGCAAGTAAAATGTGTTTAGTTTCTTCAGCAGTTCTGTTGCAGATAACAATCTGTCAGGGCACACAGCCACTAAGCTCACACGGGGTAATGTTTCTGTTCACAGTCACAGAAAGGCTGACTTGAGCTCTCAGCTGCGCACACCACATGCAAGTTGATGAAACACTGAACAGTATAGGCCTCACCGTCTTTCACCTCAGGCACGGTAGTACCAATCCACATCCTTGGTTCTCCTTCCTGCGGTGGAGCCTCCACAATCAACGGTACCCCACTGGCATTGATGGCACCAAGCAGGTCGAGTGCGTACTGGTTTGGGTTGATGCTGTTAGCATTGTAGTATTGTGCAGAGTTGTAAATCCCTGCTTGATAAATGTTTCCTGGACAGGCAAGTATATGAGATGAACATGTGAAGTGGGCTCAAGCACTGTTGCAGATAAGGAGTCTGCCAGCCACTGTTTGCAAATAGGGTGTCTGCCAGCAGCAGCAGCAGCAGCAGCGGCAGCAGCAGTAGCAGCTTCAGGGCGGCCAGACACGGTAGTACCCTCCCGCAACAGTTCTGGAGGCAGCCCCTTTCACGACGTCTTGCTCACCTTTGCTGAAGTTAAAAGTGTACGCTGCTGCGCACCGCTGTTGAAATACGCAGCACGTCACTACAATTAAGGCTATGTTCAGAGCATTGCAGCTGCCATTTCTCTGAGCCATCCACCGCCCTTGCACGTGTACACGTAGCCACGCTATGGGCCGCCTGCGACAGCAAAGAACACGCTGCGACGCAATGCGAATGTGTTGACATCTCTAAGCTATTCTTCGATCTGGTCCTTTGGACCGCTGCGCAGCCTATTGGCATGTCCAAGCATCTTGGCCAATTTGGAAGCAGGGTTTGATGAGCAGTATATACGAGTTTGAATGAAGCATCTCACAGCCGAGCGTCCTCACATGAAATATAGTGACAAAGATGCAATGCCTTGCAGGACTCTTGTTGGTACAAGCTGGGCACCATTGACCATACTGGGGGCACACATAAATTGAATGCAATTGGTCCACTTTGCATGTGACAATTTGGCGCTGCAAGTTTATTGAGTTGCGTGAGGTCATTGATCAATGGCTGCATAGCTTGTCTCAGAGCACCGCTCAAACCAAGTCAGCAGCTGCTGCAACAGACATATTCTATACCCAGGCACGACTGTTGTGCAAACACGAAATGAATGCAATGAGCCAATCGTTGATTCACGGTGTTACAGGGTGCTACAACCAGCTTGTAGACATCGCTAGCCGTGACCTTTCACCAACCCGTTACACACGGGCTCTGCTACTCTTTCCCATAATCTCGAACCCAGCTTGTTCAGCAAATTGAATGAACCTGCGAGTACAGTAGAGGTCTAAGACCTGACGGCTGACCATTAATGTTCAGGTCATCAGTACCACGGGCTTTCTAGGAAGATGTCTCCAAGTCGTTAGGCTCTCAGAATAATGGAAGGGAGTCGGCTCTGCCATACAGTAGTGGCCTGCTGTTTACCACGTGAGGAGTGTGTACGAACGTCCAGCAACCCTAAGTCAGTATCAAGCAGAACAACCTGCAATCTTCTGTGAGTAAAGGCTACAGGTTTTCCCAGCGTTTCGTCACCTCGCGACCGCATGATTTCTTGCTGGATGCTAAGCCGCCGCACGTCTGAAGCAGGCAGCATTGAGTGCAGCTGCGTCACTGACGACAGGCACACTGTGTTGAGCAGAGCCACAATGCAGCTCTTCTTCTGGGTGTATTAGCAGCTCACCATAATATGGGGACAGTCCGGTGAGCAAACCGTCTTCAGCAGGTGATGGCTACAATTGTTGCTATGACAGGTACAGCTGAGTTCACTGAATATATGCAGCGGGAGAGTACGCGCCTCAAGTGATGCTTGGGGTGTGCTCAGCAAAGGCAGGAGATCTGTGCTGACCAAGGTCATCAGGCTGCCAATCATGCAGTAAATAGGGACCTTGTACTGAACACAAAGAGGGTGCGTCATAGAAGTCCTGGCTCACTTCAGTTTATGCCTAGATGGACGGGTCCCTACCACGTACCAGCAAATTTACACACCGCTAGCATTTCTCTAATGAGTATCAAATGCGCCTTGTTATCCATGTCTCACTGCTGAAAAGTGTGCAGAAGGATCAACGGCTGGAGCTGCCTCCTCCTGCATTTTCCTCAGTGGGGTTGTGATATCCAAGTGTCCAAGATATTTGATCATCGCAAGACCTGAATGGGGCCTCACAATATCCTGCTTGAGTTTCTGATTAGGTGAGAAGGGTTCGACAGCACTTGTGACTCATGGGAACCAAAGGCATTGATTCATGATCCTGAAATGGTGCTATATTAGTGGGACTGTATTGCGACATATGAACAGCACACAAACCAGCTGGCATAGCAGACAGTGTTAGCCTTTCTGGTGTTCTATTGCACAGTATTGCACAGCTTGATCTGGTCTTGATGTTTTGGCCAGAACACGGTCACATAATATATTATGCAACAGCATTCCTCAGACTCAGTTTGATGACTAATGCACATACTGCTGCCTAGCCCTTGCAATGTCTTTGCGCTGTGCTTGTTTGACTGACTGACTGCATTGCTGTGCAGGTATCAGTACATCCTGACTATGGCCAATTGTGGTCTTAGCATGCTACATGCTGCTATGCACAACAAAGCACAATTGCCTATGCTCATGAGACTAACTACTGCATTGCAACTCAGGCTCAGCCTGGTGAATTTGCATGGTGCCTGTCATCCTTGTTTTTCACACCATTCTTGAAGACTGCGCCGAAGGCTAGGTGTCTGAAAGACTCCAAAAAGAAGGCAAAAAGACTCTTGCCTTGAAGATGTCTGGCAGATTCATTGTCATACCTCAGTCTAAGACTGACAGCCTGGTGGCATGTCTTGCAGACTCCTTGACTAGTACTGGTCTATTGACACACTGTCTTTGGCCCAGTCTCGCAGACTCTGTGACTACCACTAGTCTTGCAGACACAGTGTCTGCAGCGCTGTCTTAAGACACCTTGACTTGCCAGAGCCTGAGTCTGGTTCTGTATATTAGGTGTAAAGCAGCAGTCAGTCATGCAGTGCATGCATACACTGCAATTACTGATGGTCTACCATGTTGCACTTATCTGAAGTAACAGCAACAGCCTGTGCATATGTTTCACAGTCAGCAGATTGGCACTTTGACAATGATGTCCGTCGCCTGCTTACATGCGGTTGCCTGGAAGTCGAGCAAATTCTCTCACGGGTGCGGCGGTTGCGGTGGTGCGGGGGGGTGGTGCGCCAGATCCGGCAGAAATCTTGGTGCGCCCAGCGCTGTTGCGGGGTGCGTCGCAGGGTGCGCGATCGGCAGTTGGATAGAGTGATCACGTGGGCGCGGCAGTTTGGATACCCTCTAGCAACATAGACCTGTGTGCAAAATATTCATGTAAAAACTTGGCAATGGCCACACAAAGTAAAGGAAAAATACAAGGTAGGGGCTGGTCCCCATGAAATGGCAGTAAATCTGTCCTAATTGAGCAATATGTAGGGCAGTCAAGTGCAAAATTATGTTCATTTTCTGCTGTATCAGAAGCACAACCAAGACAAAAACGTTGCTCCCTATCTACTTTCTGTCCAACAGGTTTGAATCTGCATGTATCTACATGGAGGACCATGGCAACCACATCTGAACCTGCTGACTAGTCTACGGCTTGGGGGGTGGGATGTTGGCTAAGTTCGAGGTCAAAGCAGGGGGTGGGATGTGAGTCATTTCTCTGCTCCAGAATTCGGTTGGGGATCCAGGATTCAGATGGAATCCCTAACCTTTAAGCTCCAAGACTGCCAGTCTTAAAGGCTGGCACAAGACTGTGTGTCTTACAGACTGGTGTTGCAGCGACTTCGGGCTGTCTTCCAGACTGGCAGTCTTCAAGACACGCAGCGACGTGTCTCAAAGATGTCTGAAAAAGTAGTCCTGGCGGAGTCAAAGACTATCTAGTCTAGCAAACAGTCTTTTTACTGCCAAAGACTCCCCCCTGAAATCAAGGATGGAGTGCGGTGTTGCTTGTATAGGTGAGGTGAACAGTCATGCTGATTTCTATAGAGGGGTTTGATGGTCTGATCACCCATCAAATGTTGAGTGAGGGCAGAATTGATGATGTGCCAGTATGATATTTGAAAATGTCTGTACTGACATGCAGGAAGCTCAGCGGTTAAGCGAGGGGTTTTAGTGGATCCAGATCTGACTATCGCATGTGGCTCTGCGCTTTATGGCTTAAATGGCATAAGGCTTTGCAGGTATTCTGCTGCTGGCATGTGTCAGGATGTCTAACGTATGCAGGATTGAGCAACAGCCTGTTGCCTGGCGTTTCGTTTCAAAACCCTGCTGTAATCTGTTGAGCTATATATATCAATCGCATATGTCTACACGGCTAGCACTATCTGCCACACTTGCACGTCAGATTAGGATATCCACCTCAAAGCAAGTGTCACGGACCAGCAGCATTGAAAGCTGTCCCCAGCACCAGCTGCAGGCAATGCCGCAGGTCTGTCACACTTGCGCAAGTGCATGCTGTTTGCAAGATACGCCATGCAACGTTTACGATCGACAGAATGATATCAAACCCAGCCCTCATCTGACAGCCCATTACGGAGACCAGGGAAGCAGCAGAAGTACTAGTAGCAGCAGCAACTTGCGCTCCAAAAGTTCTTGGGTCGAGGGTGATGCTACCTGGACAGGTCACATGGACGCAAAGGGCAGTGTTAATGGGCAACATTAATGCAGGTATGTCCCTCCCCCCCCTCACACCTATGGCGAGACCAGCGAGTACTGCGCCAACATATTGATATGCAGGTTGCGCCAACATACTGATAAGCAGGTGCCTGTGGCTACTCTCAATCATTTTGTGGAAGGTAGACCTAGCTGCCTGAGAAACGGGCGGTGGCTGTTCCTTGGTCTGTCCAAGGAAAGTGGGGTGCGAGAGGAAACGAGAGTGGCGCCACCGGCTGCGAGGTCGTCGCCTACAAAATAATGCGGAGCGTAGTCGTATCTTGGAAAAGCGTGTAAGCGCAGTAGCAGGAGCCACTGTCCGTAAACATGCGGCTGGACAGGTTTTTGGCTGGGTTGCAACGCCGTCGTGTGTTTGCTCGTCACTAGCAGCCGCGCGGACAAAGTTCTAGATAGCGCAGGCGTCTCAGCACTCAATTCATACGTCACCGCAGGGCAGCAGTGGCCGTCGAGGTAGTGCCTGCACGTTTTCAACCGATGGCTAAGATCCGTTGACGGTCGACTTGCACGAGCGTGCACCGCCTGCAAACTTTTGGTGTCCGGCACATGCCGAAAACTCTCTTACTGTGACAGGGGCACCTGGTACAACATTCTTGAATGGGGGCAGCCAGGTCCAATAACTGCTTGAAGGATCCAGACTCTGTGGCATGCATGGCTTGCTCGCAGTCAATGCCTGCATATGCAGCAGCTGCTGGTGTTGGACCTATAGGTATGCGGCATTCAAGCAACACTGCATTTGCCTTGATGTCACTGTAAGATGACATACATACAGTCACGTGTCGACAACTTTAAGGGTTGCCCTACTCTGACATGATTTGGTTGCTGCCTGCAGCTGTTGCCAACGAGCTTTGGTTCAAGCCTGAAACAGCATCTGTTTGTGGCATGTGCCTCAAAGTCTCCCTACCACCAGGGACTGCAAGCCCTGACTGTCAAGCCAACTCCCACAAAATAGCCTCTTGCCCCAGGTTCTGGTGCGCAACCCATACACCTCCGTCAACCAACCATGGGCTTGGAATGCTAAAGTGTATCCAGCTGACTCCAACAACCCATACCCATATTTCATTTGCCGTCATAATCGAATGTTTGGTGCGTAGAACATTCATCTGCTGCTGCAGAGCAGCACCTATCACACTATGACATTCTTCCTTCATGGCCAGTAAAGTTACCTACATGTGACACAGTGTTGTCTGTCACCTGAGGATTCTGCTAATACATATAGGAACCAGACTCTTCCATACGAGGTTACATACCCAACACAGAATGTGACGACAACAGACTTTGGCCAATCATGTATGAGGGCATTGACTGCCCAACAGGAGGCAACAAACTCCAGTACCACATCCAGAACGTGTCGACAGTGGTAAGCACATATCTGACTGAACTCCTGAAGCAACTTTTCCAAATTCATGCTGTGCAAGTACAAGTCATCCTCCTATTGCTGGGTGACTAAGAAGCAATGGTGATAGCATCTGTGCATGTTTGCATGCCATAAACCACAAGCAGAATGTGTCGCTGCAGATTGGCACGCCCAGCAACAAGCTGTGTGACAATGAGCTTAGCACACCATGTGGAACCGTCCAGGTATGAGTTTCAAGGATCCGCCTGCCGCAGATGTGGAGGCTCATCACTGGTAGCTTGGTGTACTGCTGTTACAGACACATGTTGTGCAAACAAAGTGTCAAGGACAGCTGCATGCGTTTGGTAAGCAGTAGCAGCAATTGCAGACTAACCTCAAAATCCTTTATCCTTCATGGCAACCTTGTGGCACCTCTGCAGCATGGCCCAGCAGTGCTGCATGCTTAGCAACTGCTCTGGATGTGCAGGCCAGCACCCCAGCCTTCAAGTACCTCTCCTTCAAGGCTATTGGTGAGCGCATACCTCTGGCAGCTGTGCAAGTGCGTCTCTTCCCAGATGCTGGCTGGCTGGACATGGCTCGCTCTGGCGCAGACTACTGGCAGATCATTGACTATGCCACAGTTCCTAAAGAGCTCAACCCAGCTGACCCATTAGACTTCAAAATCACATGCTCAGATGGAACCGTACTCACTGAGCCAGGATTGGTGCCTGCAAACATGTTCTGCAACTTCCAGGACCCGGCATGCAAGTATCGTACTGGTACCGTTCAGTGCTGAGCTCAGTGACTTGAGACCCTGCAGACAGACTGTGATAGATATGCTGTGACACATGGTGCTTGTAGCCAGCGCATAAGCCATCCATGACCTGTCAGCTGAATAGAGACAATTAAAGTAGTGGCTTTGGTCACGGTACAAAAGTAATCTGTAGGTCAACCAGTATGGGCAAATTGTAATTGCCCCAACTTTTGCAGCCTTGTACATGTGTACACTCGTTCAATAACTGAGTACTCCTTAGACTGGCTGAGATTGTGGCTTGGAAGTCCTAAGCAAGGACACATTGGGGCTAGGGACCTGCAGCTTTCATTTCGGATACAACTGGTGCAGAGATTGTTTGTAACATACAAGACGTGCCTGGCTGCTCAGCTTGCATGTGTGAGTTGGCCTGTCAACTGTACTTTTGTTCTTTGTGTCATCTTGTTCTGCAGATTCGTTGAACCATGTATGCCCTTACAGCGGTCATTTGGGTGTTACAAAGACTCTAAACTCTGTAGAAAGGCTATACTGGTGGAAGTCCATGCGTCATGATGTGCAAGAGCATGTCAGGCACTGCTCCATGTGTCAAAGGAACAAGAACAACACGAACCAGAAGTCAGCTGGCTTACTACAGCCACTTGACATACCCGGTCGCAGGTGGGACAGCATCAGTGTAGATCTGATTGTTGAACTTCCACCCACCATGCACGACAACACCAAGATCGTGGTGTTTGTTGACAGACTTTAAGTTAGCAAAATGGTGCATTTGGCTGCAGTGCCAATAGCATTTACTGCTCTAGACATGGCTAAGTTGTATGTGCATGTGGTTGTCAGACCACATGGCATATCTCGAGAAATAGTCAGTGACAGGGATACCCTGTTTACCAGTGAATTCTGGTCTGAACTGACTGCCCTGCTTGGCACCCGACGTGCAATGTCTACTGCTTATCATCCTAGCACGGATGGTCAGACAGAAAGGACTAACAGGACGCTTGAGGAAATGCTGCGGCATTATGTCAATCCTGTTCAAGATGTGGGATGAACACTTGGATGCTGCTGAGTTTGCAATAAACAATTCCTGGCAAGAATCAGTACGCAACACGCCATTCTTCTTGAATTCCGGTCAACACCCGTTAACACCTGTCAGTGCTGACATAGACACCAAGTCTCCTGCTGGTCAGGCTTTCACAACAGAATTGCAGGCAGCAGTGGAGTTGGCCAAGCAGTCATGGCAGAGTGCACAAGATAGGCAAGCTGCCTATGCCAACATGAAAAGGCGTGACATCACCCCTTACAAGGTGGGTGATGAACTCCTGCTTAGTACCAAGAATGTGAGACTTAAGTCTCCAGGTGCTAAGAAATTGTTGCCTAAATGGATTGGTCCATATAAGGTAACACAACAAGTCGGCAAGGTCAATTACCAGTTAGACCTGCCTAGCACTTTGAGAATTCAGGATGTCTTTCATGTCTCATTGTTGCGCCCGTACCTGACACCTGATGCCCATGTATGGTATTGAACTGTGAAATGCATCATACTTGGCAGATGAAACCATTTTGAATGTCCACCTGAAAGTGATGCACATGTGCATGCACACACTGCCACCCAAAACATTAGCAGGTGATCATGTGCCGCTCATACATTATATCTCTGAGTATGTTCAATGACCAGGCGAAGTATCAACAAATGCCTATTGTACAACTTTTAAACAACAGCTGGTTAACTAATGTTTGCAGGGTGCAGCGGTATTGAACAATCAGCAATATGTTGTGAGCACTGCAGTGACTGCATGCAGTAGTGACAAGCAAATGACCACTCAGTAGGACACACGGGAGTTTACAAACTGTGTCCAATTCTGTCGACATGTCTGTGTCCAGCTACAGGTCTTCACTTTGACTGCTGCAAGAGAATTGTGCACATGCTGAGACTTGGGCGGCTAACATTAGTCATAAGCCCGTCCATCTGTTCTGGCAGAGCGTTCCTGTCGTACTTTATTTCTCCTGAAAGCAACACTATCTCTCACACGCACGCCATGTCGGTCCATCAAGACACGCGCATGTACGAGAGCAAGTACCCAGAAGTTGACGATGTTGTTATGGTGCAAGTCAAATCTATTGCAGAAATGGGTGCCTATGTCGCTTTATTGGAATACAATGGCATAGAAGGCATGATATTGTTGTCTGAGTTGTCCAGAAGACGTATCAGGTCCATCACCAAGCTGATCAAGGTGGTACAAAGGGACAGCCTTGTGAGCCTGATCGCCTCACCGGTTTATTGTTTGACAAGCTGTGTGCTGCTTTGGCAGGTTGGACGACAAGAGCCTGTCATGGTCCTTCGAGTCGACAAAGAAAAGGGATACATTGATCTGTCCAAACGACGAGTAGCTGCAGAAGATATTCAGGTGGCATTTAGCTTTGCTCACTGCTTTTTCACCCACTAGACGTATCTTGCGTATATTACATGTCAGAGTGTGTTGATTATCTTTAGCGCAGACTCTATCAGCAAGTGTCCTGGTGAGGGACATGTGATGTTCCTGCTGCTTGTCACTGTATGCCAGAGCCTGTATTCTTTGGCACAGAACTACACCTGAGTAAATTATTCAGGCTGATCTTGCACCGCAGGCTGCAGAGGAGAAATACAACAAGTCTAAAATGGTGCATAGCATCATGCGGCATGTGGCAGAGACCACTGGACAGGACCTAGAGCAGCTGTATGGTCAAATAGGCTGGCCTCTATATAAACTTATGGTCATGCATTCGAAGCCTTCAAGCAGATGGTGCAAGACCCAGAGCCGATCTTTGCCAGATTACAGGTACTTTGAAGCCTATGCAGTACCACTGCACCAAGAATGCAACCATCCTATACAACTCCATGCAAATCGTGATTTGTTTGTTTGTTCTTGCACAAGGCGCTGTTGAGCGTCTCTGACGCTGGGCTGTCTGTGCTGCAGCTAGCAGGATGCAAGATGTATGATGCAGTTGCACTCCAGCCTTGAGAACCTTCAGGATTGCATTGTACTTGGCAGCAGATGCAAGTGATTTTGATTGATGATTTTGCGTTGTCTGAGCAGGGCTTATGCAACTGCAGGAAGTCAATGGTGGTGAACCTCTGTCAGTTCTATCAGATGATGTGCGAGCAGCTATCATGAAGAACATCACAAGAAGGATGACCCCCAGCCCCTAAAGATCAGAGCTGATGTTGACATGACCTGCTTTGCATATGATGGTGTACTTCATATACAGGTCAGTATGCATCACTTGATGGTCCCATATTGCAAACTGTATACATTGCACCACACTGGCTGCCCCTGGGCACAGAGGCCCCTAATACAGCGCCCACTGGTCGTAGAATTCCCTTTCTGTCTGCATTGCATCATATATGCAGACTAGGCAGAAGCCTAGCTTGACATCAGTACCAATTTTGTAAAACAGCTGCATTCATAGTTCAGTTCCTGGTATGCAGGATGCAATGCGAGCAGCAGGAAAGTCTGGCACAGATGACTGCCCTGTCCAGATGAAGCTAGTGGCACCTCCCTTGTATGTCCTCACAACACAGACGCTAGACAAAAACAAAGGAATTCAGGTGCTGAATGATGCCATCGAAGTCGCAGAGCAAACAATAAGAGTCATAAGGGCAACTTTAAAGTCAAGGAAGCCCCAGGACAGTCAGTGAGAGGGATGATTTACTGCTGCAGTCTAAGGTATGTGACCATCAACAATACCAATAGGAATTGGCATGTATACTTGTTTGGTTGTGATTTGCTCAGCAGCTGCTTTTATAAGTGTTGACAATGCAGGCAATGATATGCTGCTTACTTTGATAACAAGGGACAGTGCAAGCATACACACATTGCTTGAGAAGCAACACATGATGTAGCACGCTGCAGCATGCATTGCTGTATTGTAGCTATAGCCATGCATACTGTGCAGTCTAGACACAGGGGTAGTTGTTTTGCACTACCCCTGAGCTTGACGTCTGCAATGGACTTGACTGGATTACGGAATTTTGTAGATGACAGAAGCTGAGAATGCAAACAAAGAGGTGGCTGGAGACTCTGACAGCGATGATGATTTTGAGGAAGGCATGGGGGATATTGATGTGGAGAAAGGAGCGGTCTTACAATTGAGCAATGATCAACCACTTGTAGCAGCTAGCAATGATCAACCACTTGTAGCTGCTGTTTGACCACTTCTGTTCAGTGGAGTGTAGCTTGTATAGAAACAAATGACACAGGGTTTATTGCTCAATTATGACAGCTGAATGCATGTTTGCCAAATCTGTTTCAATTTTATGTGCTCCCTGTTCAGCTACAACGTCTAAGACAGCGCTGTAGCTAGCTCTGGATCTGATGTAGCGCAAAGTGCTAGCTAGTATACTGTGCTGGTTCCATCAATGCTGAATGATGACTCAACCCCCATACTGATGCTGTTGACGAAAAACTGGCATACACTTTCAGCGTCAACCCTTAACTCCATACAACACGGTTCCGAAAGAATTGGATCAGAGCAAATCACAATACAACACGGTTGGAAAACTGACTATGTACAACATACTATACAACTCAGTACAAAATATCCACAACACAGCCAAGCTAAAGTTGTCAGAAACTCATTTGAAGAACCCTGTCACTCTACAGATTGGTAAGACTGGCATGCCCTTCTGGGATGTGAGGTACTGATCAGATCATGCCAAGTCGCTTTTGACCCTATACTGGCGCCGCCTGGGCTTGGATGCTGCAGCTCGTGCACCTTCGCCAAAGTCATCATCCCATGCATGAGGCCTCAACCTGCGCAGCCAGCTGTACCCTCACTCATCTAAGCAAACACTGTGGGCTGATAGCTGCACAACCTTCATGTGACTTGACCAATGGGTGTAAATCAGACCATGACTTCCCAAGGTGTGGTTGCGCAAAGGGTCAGCCATCCATGTAGAAGCAGTGTGGCACCAGGCACACTCAAAGCTCACCAGTGCAGGTTTTGACACTGGTTGCATGGCCACATCATTGCCTCCACCATCATCATCCATGTCATCATCCAGCGCCAAATTTGGTAGTGCTGCTGACTTATGGGGGCCTTGACTTGACCCCTGCTGCTTTGCCTTTTTTGTGGGCCTGAACTCTATGCCTGAGCCAAATGCAGGCAGCGCCTCTTTAGGGTCCTGCTGTTGCATCTGCTGCTGTGCTGCAGCAGCAGCGCTTGAGGCCGCTCTTGCAGCCTGCATATAGGCAGCATATTGTGACACTTGGTGAGTTCAAATGGCCGGGAGCCTGCATGCTGCCCAAGCTGAGCACGCCACAGTGTTGCTGTCAGTACTGCTTCATGTGCTTTACCTTACAGCTGCAGCAGACCTGCTGTAGTGTCAGTACAAATACAGCAGAGAGCGTATTCTGGACCTGTTTTGTGTCCATGAATAATTGTTTCACTAAGGAGTAGGACTGGGCCAATCGTGCTGTTGCCTGCTTGTTCAGTCATGGACAAAGGATACAACAGCATCATCCAATGCACAGGACGCCTGCAGTTGCCTAGTCCAGCATTTGAGGCAGCTCATACTTATTAAACTGAGGGAAGGGTTTTACCTTCTCCTGGTCTGACTGCTGCTGCCAGATTCGACAGCCGGTCTCCGCCACCCACCAGCACAGGTTCATCCAGAACATAGCAGGTATACTTCTCAGGATGCTTGACATGGTGTGGCACATAAGATCTGCTGTGGCCAGGGCCAGACCGTCTGCCTGCCAGAGGCGGTTGCCCACGTGACCCTCGATCAGCTCTGTCGCCCCTGAAAAAAATAGCACACATTCAGCATGCCATTTTGCATGCAGTACCCACAGGTTATTGACATGAGTCTACATGATACTGCACAGCAGCCTCAGCTTGATATTGGCATCTGAAGCAAAATGTGTTGATGCTTCTTTTGTCAAATGAGTGCACAGCATGTAGCAGCAGGCTTGCCACACCAATGGACTGCTCAAGTTCTGTATGTAACCTTCTCACTAAGGGAGTACTTGACCAGCTTCAGCACAATGCCACAAGTGTGTAGACTGTTGCAGGCTGGGTAGGTTTGCATCAAATAAACACACACTCATGCGCTACATTCCTGAAATGAGCCCTGTAGGCATGCAGGTGTTGACAGACCTACCGGATAACCTGCCAATGTGGACGCTGAGCACTTGGCAAGGTGTCAACATCCATCAGTACTGCCTTGTTTGAATGTGCTGACTCATGAGACTGCATTCGCTTTTCAAATACATTGTCGTCCAGCACCTGTATCAGACAGTCTTCAATTAGCAGCTATGACCCTCAAGAACTTGTGTACTGAAACTTTGCATGACTTGCAGTTTTGGGCAAATTGGACTGTGGCCTTGCTGATTCTGCATTGCAATATGCAATCAAAGCACACCTCTGTGAAGCGATTGGGCTTGATATCGGCTGGATCCGTAATTCCTCGCAAGCTTGTTCCAGCAACCGCATCAACTTCATCATACTCTTGCTCATTATCAAGAGCTTGACAAAATGCCAGACTGGGTTGAAGAATATTTCCTTGCTGATCTATTTGCACATTGCATCTTCAGCATCAAGCAGAGTGTTGATTAATTGATCTGGCTGCTGATCAGCATCCTCTTCGTCTTCGCCTTCACTACTATCAGCTTCCCCTTTTCCAGCTCTGCAAATTCAGCAAAGCGTGAGATTTCTTCATCAGTCGCCAAGGGTTCACAATAATAGCACCAGCTACCTAAAGACTTGCTGTCGCGCCAGGGACCAGTGCGTGCTGGCACCCAGCTGATCTGAAGGTGGTCCAATACTGTCAATCGCTCCAAATACGGCATCCAGTCGCCTCTCGAACTGCTCAGGAGCGTTGATTGACATGCTGACAGAGATAGACGGCACTTTACAGGCTCTTCCGGAGGCTTTCCGTTACGTGTAACGCTCAAATAGGGTAAGAGCTAATTCGGCCGCAATATCGTGTGATTGTGGGGATTTGATTCAGTAGGTTTATCCTCGTGACCTCACAGAATCGGTTTCCTTATCACAGAAGTTAGTACACCCACACCGCTCACCCAACGAAAGCAACTGTGCAATTTTGTTCAGCTGCGATTTTACACAAGTCATCATGCAGGCCGTGTGCTCAACCTCTGTCACTGGTATCAAGGGCCTGTCCGTCGCTCGCAGCTCAGGTCAGTTGCATCACCTGAAGTGGCGCCTTGCGTGCGTCAGTTAAAACTAGCTCCAGCTGTTCCTGTTTTGCTATTGGGGATCTGAAAATTGTTTGCTTGTTGTTTTGCAGGCAGAACCGCACGGTCCTGCCCAACTGGTGAGTACGGTCGACGTGTTGTTTGTGCTGTTTATGCTGACTGGAGTGTATGTATGTTCAAGCTCGTCGATCCAGCTCTCACTTCGTTGCTGTCGTGCAGCCCGTGTTGTGTGCAAGGCTCAGGTCAGCAAGGCGCCAGTAGCAGCAGCAGCAGCCTCCTTGACGTCATTGATCGCTGCTCACCCTGCTTTGGCTTTGGTGCGTAGTCGTGCAGCTTCAGGACTCATTGAGATAAAGTGAGCATGAAAATACACATTGGTGCTACCTCCAGGTCGATGACAGGTTGGGTGGAGAGGGCACAGGCAAGATTCTGGAGTCAGTGGTATTGAGGGCTGGGCCATCATTGGTGTCTTCACACTCATCTGGGCAGGATACTATGCATCACAGCGTGATCTCGGGGGTGGAAAGAACGATGACTCAGGCATGTCATTGTGAGAAGTCTGCATTTCCCTTGAGCCTTCTGAGAAGACGCAAATGACTAGACTAGATCTGAAAAGCCAATTTTGCAGGCTGCCATGAGCTGCTAGGCCCTTTTCAATGTATACTTACCAGGTGCAAAATTTTCTGCAAGCCTACGGATTGTAAAACAGATTGGACTGCCAAAGCTTGCTATGGTTCAGCTACACCCAGGAGCTGCCAGAGTACTTCACACTGTGACAGCAGAGTATAAGTCATCATGCTCAGGCTGGGACTTGTGTGATGTTGCCTTGTGGTATGCATCACAAATTGCAATACTCAACGCATGCCTGACTGCACATGGTTGGACTGTGAAACCTTGCTAGAAGTATCAAGGCTAACTTTGGGAAGTGGCACATTAGTGTTTGAGTTAGTGCAAGCATATCAGGAACCTGTTTGTTGCATTTTTCACATGTTGGCATGGCGAAGACCTGCCCGTTCATGTCCTGAGTCTGCATCAGCACGAGCTATCACACTCTCAAACTTCTTGCATACATATACTTCCTTCACTGTGGTGAAGCTGCTTTCACATTGACATGTCCTCAAAAGGGTTTCAGGCAGCAACAACATGTAGAAGAGTGTTGGTTTGCCACCTAGCTGTAGCCACGTGCACCCACGTGGGTGCACCCAGAAGCATGAGGAGAGAAAGCAATCATATATTGAAGGGTTTAAAGGGCATGGAAGTAAGAAAGAGAATTTCAAAAGTTTATTATTGTTGCAGCACACGGGTTGTTGAAATCTTTAACACTAACCACCACACATAGGTTGCACATGTGTGACATGCCAAAGTCTGAAGCATCATACTTATTCACAAGCTGCTCATCATTCAGATGGGCTTGATGGTGTTTGCTGTGACGTCCCTTACAGTCTCATGCATGATGCTTGTCTTGAAGACTCAGTGACGATGCAGACAAGAACACCTGAATGCTCCTTGCTGCAGCTCGGCCTTGATCACCACCATAAGCCCGAAGCTAGAATCTTGCCTTGGAGTACTTAATGCTATGAATACCTAGAACAGTTGGTGTCACAAGACTTGACCATCATCGCCATCTTCACTGGTCAAGAAATCGTAGAAAGGTCTGCGAGCTGGCAGTACAGGACACTTCAGGGTCAACATGAAACCTGTTTTGGGCAACATCCTTGAATTCAGACGCAAGCGCCGGCATGGCGAGCATTGCATCCTGCACAAAGCGCCTCATGCTCTGCTCGCGGCCTGCCTTCTTAGAGCTCGTAGCCCTAGCTTGCACACAAGACTACTTCCTCACACTTTAGAAACCGGATGCAATACCCTGCTGTGCAGCAGATGACACAAAGAGCAGCATTGATTAGTGCTTTCACCTCAACCACATGCACGCTGCTGTCAATATCTTCTACACTGCATCCAATGAGACACTTTTGCAATCTTGTCTTCTTCAACGTCTGTATGGCCATCAGTGGAACCTCGCGCTCACGGCCCCTGCATGCACAACATGTGTGACTCCCCGACTCAAGTTTAGCTATGGAAGTTGTTGCAACATGAGCACTCTGGGCAAGAGGTCCACCTGTTTTGCAGTATCAGATTTGTCATCAACAGCACCCTGGGAGAGAGGGCTTCTGGACGCATGCCAATGCAGGTTGACAAAGCACGCTCGCCGTCTTCAAGAACACATCTGCGTCCTGCTCTACCTAACAACTACAGCATGTTCAGGTCTGAGTTGCAGCTGCAGCCAGGCTAAGTCAGAAGACAAACAAACACAACACAGATGTTCGTCTTACCTGGCCTTCAGGAGCATCAAATGTCCAGTGTTTGCCTTTCTGTAAAACAAAGCAATTATCAGTGATAGCTGACGGTGCAAGCCACTGCTGCATCAGGGCCGAAACCTGCAGGCCAACCTGCAGCAGGGCATCGTATCTATGCTGTGAGATTTGTGTATATGCAGCCCTGGTCTGGACACTGCGCCTCCTGCCTGCACTATGCCCTTCTTGCGGGCTGTGCTGTTGCAGCCAAACTAAAACCCTGCTGCGAAACCGCACGTGCTGCTTGCTAGAAGTTGCTGCACTTGCGTGTGTTTTGGAATTCGCGCACTGGCAGACAAGGGGACCACAAAGCATTGCAGCATGAGTCAGGTCGATTCAAGTGCAGTCAGGTCGCTTAAAGCATGATCAGTTGCAGATCACTTGGGTGGCAGTTGAGCAACGTGAATTTGCCTCCTGAGTGGCAGTCTTGACGCTTTCACTGAAGCAGCACCCCCGACGCAATCTTGCTGAAAGCAGCTTAGAAACAGCAGTTGAGCTCTTGATGGCATCAAGTTGATGCAGCATCGCAGAGCGCCCCAGCTAGGGGCTTTTTCGAGCAGCATTTCGAGTTCCAAGATGCGCAAAGTTTCGCGGCGAAATTGACAGCTGATTGCTGCGCCATTGTGTCACAGCAGCACCATCCCACCTCTGCGAGTAGCCGACATCTCTGATGAAATGCTAAGACGAGCGTCAGCATTGCAGGCTGCCCGCTTGACATGCAGTTGTCAGCGAGTGACGCTCCTTTCCAGTTCAATTTTGGTGCTGCCAGTGAAAATTCTATACCTTCTCTGAAGGCCTTTGGGGTCGAGGAGCAAAAGGCGTCAAGTTTGAGCTCGGTGGAGGTTCGACCGCCTGTATCGGTAAGCTGTAGCACCTCCTTTCGGCTTCCAGAGGACTACACTTCGCTTCGCTTGAGCAGAATAGACCCTGCCTTCTGCAGTTGGGTTCGTCCTTGGAATTGGATCAAGTACAACTGTCAGACGCACTGTACCTTCTGAAGGTGTCTGATCACTCCCTCTGTACCTTCAACCAGCTTCCCCTGATCTGTTGTCTCCCATAATGGCAACAAATGAAATGCAATTACAGGGACGTGTCAGCAGTGCTGCAGCAGCTTACCTGGTTCAGGATGAAAATTTACAAAACAGTGACCTTCAGCCCGGCAAATATGAAGGTGATTTTGTCGCATATGCTGTTTATCTTGAACTTGAGGATTAACTTGCAGCATATAGTATTTTGAATGTGTTTCGCTGCAGGAGGCTTCAAACTCTGGGAGTGTGCAGTAGATTTGGCACAATACCTTTGCAGGGAGTACAGCCTTGATAAGCTGGTCACTAGCAAGACCGATCCAAATTTTGAGCTGGTAGGCAAACGTGTGCTTGAGCTGGGATGTGGTCAGGGGTTGCCAGGGATAGTGCCTTTGTTGGCCGGGGCTGAGGTTCACTTTCAGGCAAGCCCTTCAAGGTACCTGACATGAGCTTCAGATTGCATGGCTTTGCAGATCATGTAAACTGTTCTTCACTTGATTCCTCGTCAGCTGTCATTCTGCATTTTCCGTCTTGCTTATGTAGCCTGCTGTCATGACAGCATTTTGCGCCTCAAAACCTGCAGGACTTTAACAAAGAGGTGCTGACAGCGTTGACTAGCCAAAATGTGACTGCAAACCGTCAGCGGTTACCAAAGTCACGCCGGCCAGTCAGTGCACGCTACTTTGGCGGTGATTGGAGCAGCCTGGGGTCTTTGTTGGCCAGTGAAAATCTGGGTGGGACATATGACGTGATCATTTCTGCTGAGACCATTTACAGTTTGGATTCCCAGCAACAACTGTTTAACTGCATCAAGCAGGTAAGCTTTCCTTGTGTTGTAACGAAGTTATTTGCAGGCCTGATGAGGCATACAAGCTTGTAGAGATTGATATCACAAACTTTGGCTTCAGGCCATCAAACCTCCAACAGGTGTTGCCTACATTGCTGCCAAAACATACTACTTTGGGGTAGGGGGTGGAACAACTTCTTTCAAAAAGCTGCTCAAGAGTGATGGCATGCTAGAGGTGTCAACCGTGGCAACCATTGATGAAGGAGGAGGCAACAAGCGGGAAATTCTCAAGCTGAAGTTTCCTGATAACATCATTCCATACTTCTTGTAGAGCAGAGTACCATACAGCTATGACTCAACATTTTCTGTGCTGGGCAGTCAAAAATATGCACATGCACCACGAATTTGATGTACAGATCTGGGGCATGTCTTGATGAACATTTGTGATGCTTTCTGTACAGATGTTGTTATGTAAGTGTCAAATTTTGGTGGAACATACATGAGACACATTCAGCGATGGTATCTGCAATCCCATATGATGTTCAGTCTGCAAGCTCTATCAGTCCTAGGCCTGCACCAATACACTTGTATGGGATTTTAAGTCTGAGCAGCTCATCCACAGAAAGTGGGCACACATAGAGCCAGCATACAACACTGCTAGTATACAACATCTGTAGTATACACAATATTAACTGAGTGTAAGTACTGCACTAAGGATCTGCTTTTCTAAAGCTGTTATGATATCCACCGAAGTCATTTGAGCAAAGCGTCTGAAGGACAGATGCATGCCCTTTTAGAAGCTTATTTTAGTGACAAGACACTTAAAAACATAGACTCACAACATGCTACACACATCTGTAAGTAGATCATCAACCAACAGGGTCAAGTCATATGACATGTGCAGCAGTTGTACAGGCTTTTAATAAACTAATGCTTATTGAAACAGCTCAACAGTGCGCTAGAGACCTCCATCGCTGCATCGATTCAAGATTAGCACCTTGAGAGCATTGATGTGTCAATGCACCAGCTTGCATGCTACAGTGGCCATCACAATCAATGCTGCAGCTGAGCTGCCAGGCTGTTGGGTTGTGCATGTATGAGCAACATCGGTTTGCGCATCCTTCATCCTGACTGTTGCCAAGCTGATGCGTGCTATGTTTTGCTATATATGTATTTGTAAATGGCGCCAAAGTCAAGATCTGCCCCTTCAGCATCCATGACCTGAAGAGAGCACTGTTGGCTTAGGCAGGTGAGGATGTCATGCCAGGAACCTTGCTCTAGTGCGGAGAGCTGGCTTCAAATATCTGTCTCACTGGTATGAAGCAGGAAGAGCGTTGCGACTCCAGGCACAGCTGGCAAGTGTTGTCACCTGTTTATATAGCCTAGCAGCTTCTGCACTCATCGGCACTTGTGCCCCACAATGCTGAGCTGCTGCAGAGGCCAGACCCAGATCCTTATGCATGAGCTTGCATGCAAACCCACCATTGTAACCCTTTGATGCAGGCACGCCATCCATCACGCCCTGCACATACGATTCCACCTTTCAGTTCAGCACCCTGCCAGCTGTCCATAACATAACAGCTCCGTATCACCCAAATCACATACAATCAACTCTCAGCACTCAGTCTCACCCAAGTTGTTGTCAACAAGTGGACCTGCATTCAACAAGACAGCCAACACAGTAGTAAGAACAGCACAGCAACAAGACCATCAGAGGGCTCTGCATTCTCAGGGTGGTACAGACATAGCAAACAACCAAGCCCTGGGTGGGTGGGACACAGGCTTGAGGGTGCATACTGGGCAGGGGTTGTTTGAGTCCGAGCTCCAGCAGCGTGCACTGGAGTTGTTAAATATGTCAGACAGCAGTTTGGGGTCCAAACCAAGCCTGTTTCCAAGAGCCAAGCCCTCTGCTACTGCTGCCATGCTCACACCTAACACTAGGTTGTTACATACCTGCAATGGCACAGTCAAGTATACAGCAGGGTAGGAAGGCAGAAACTCATGCCTGGTGAGCAAAAGCTGCCACGTTGCATGCACATGTTAATTCAGAAAGCCTCTAAGCAAGTAGAGTTGCATGAGTCCAAAGCAAGCCACAGGCGAACATGCACCTAATACACTGCATATGAGGAGGGGTGGATAGGCTAGCTGTGAGAAGCAATGTCATTGCAGCCTGCATGGGCTTGCTGCGCACACACAGCGCTGCAAGCAGCAGCGGTGTACTGATCACAGAAAGCAGGATAGGGTTGCATTGCTTGGGTGCAATCATGGGGTGGCACAACACAACTATGGTAGAAACAAACAGCAGCAAGCTGAGCACACGACACAAGCTGTGATCAGTCTTGTTGGCTGGCCAAAGCTTGTACATTTCTGCCTCTTCCTTGTGACAGGTGATACAGGCTGTGGGAGCCAAGGCTACCTTGGCAGCCTGGCCATTGCCAGATTGGCCACAGTTGACCACATTCTTGCCCATCAGCTTCAGATAAGGCTCTGCAGCAGCAACCGCGCCCTTCTCACCTCCACACTGCAGCCAGCAACGCAGCACTTCCAATACCACTCTCACATGCATCCCTGACTTGCTAGACTGGCTTGCATCCATGCCAGGTACCCTTGTCTTTGTTTTTATCGGTTTAAGCAAGGGGGTCCAGCTGGCATGTGTCACATCACGGATCTGAAAGCACACACGTTATGCCGGGTGTTATGCCAGGACATGCCTTGATTATTGATGAGTGTCAGATGTACATGTGCCTGCTTCACAAGCAGCAATGTGAAAATGTCCCCACAAGCGTGAATTGCTTTTTGCAGTGAAGCTGTGTATGCACTCCCTAGGCACTCTGTAACTGCCAGCACTAGCTTGCTTCCCAGATATGACAACACCGTATCAGTGGAGTCTTGCCAGATGCCAATGCAGCAAACTGTGAGTCAGCTCCAGCATACACAGCCGCTGCAACAAAGCAAACAGTCTTGCAGAAGACTTAGCGTTGTCACCACAAGTGGAACAACACATTCAAAGCCATGAAGAAGACAGAGATGTTTTCAGGTACCATGAAGGTGAGGGTGGCTTTGGAGGCCCCAGTGGTGCCTCCTGAAACAGGAGCATCCACTAGGGTTGGGTGGGCAGCACTGCAGCCACTACAGGGCTGTGCGTCCTTGTGCAGGGAGCTGGCAGCAGCAGCAGCCTGCATCTCGCGGGCTGTGGGAGGGTCAATGGTGGAGGAGTCAATCAGCAAAGCAGGCCGCAACCCGCCTGTGTTGCCAGCGGCATGTTGCAGTCAAGGGAGCGGAGAGCCTCTCGGGAGGCATAAGAGAATGTCCTAGAAGAACTGGCAGATACTCCAGTGTGATGAGTTTGCAAAGATTGTATTGACAGTGGAAAAGGAGGTGCGTGTAGAAAAGGTATGTACAGCTTTGCAGGGCTTGTGTTGCGCCTGCAACTCTCAAGCAGTCCCTGAGCCTGGATGTCAGCACTTGCCAAAGCTGTTCACAGATTGTCAGCTTGAGCGATCAGAATGGCGCTCAAGGTCATGTGGCTTGCAATCAGCAGCATCATGATGCACATACTTTTTCACAGAGATCAGAGCAACAGCACACTCCCAGCCATGTGCCTGCATCTGTCTATGCATACACGTATTGGCAGAGTCTGCACCTTCTGCTTTCAGGATTCCATTCCGCCCACAGTACACCTCTCTGACATGCTCTGGAGATGGTAGCATGGTGATGATTACATCAACACCTGCAGACAGAGGGTAGCATGAGCATACATGTGTCTGTGATCAGTCAATCACGCTTACAGCGAAACAGTTTGGCTGAGGGCAGCCACGGGGAGACGGCATCCTCAGTTTCAGCTGTCAAATGCAACAACAGGCCTGAAGGTGTCATGCCCAGCCTGCTAGCTGTGTACCTTCCGCAGACGCCATCTGTGCTGGACTGGACGCTGTTTCTGCTCCATCTTTACATACAGCTTCCATCGCAGAGATGCTGTTGTCATGCACGACAAGCTGATGGCCCCCATGTTGCAAATTGCGCACCATGCGGGACCCCATGTTGCCCAAGCCTATGAAGCCTATCTACAGCAACCTACAAGCTGTAACTAGCTTTATAGTGGCTACTGTGAAGCCAGATGAGGTTAGGTGAACTTCACTGACAAGGGGACAATGCCACATACAGCAGACAGCAAGCTTGCTGAGGTAGTGCACACCTTCCTTGCAGCCCCTTTGCTGCTGCTGCTGCTGCTGCTGCTGCTGCTGCTGCTGCTGCTGCTGCTGCTGCCATTGCTGCCGCTGCTGCTGCTGTTGTTGCTGCTGCTGGTGGTATTGCTGCTATTGCTACTGCTGCTACTGCTGCTGCTGCTGCTTTTGCTTCTGCTACTGCCCGACGCAAGCTGAGCTGGTTGTTTGCTTATTCTGTTTAGTGTGTCCAAGCACTTCAGACGACGGGTGAGACCCCCGCGAAGCATGGGTCGCGCAATATCAATAAGTCTTTGCGTGACTTTGCTGTTTCCTTGATTGCGCCATCGATGTTAAATAGTCTGTCGGTTCAAGCACGGACTTTAACGAGCTTCCGGTTGATCGGTCACACTGACCTAGCCGACGCTGCCGGGCGTATCAATCTTTTGCAACAGCATATATGGGCTGCTTGGGCAATTGTATTGTCCAAGGTTGCCAGGCATGCTTCCGAAAGTCGTGTAGGAAGTTCATGAATACGTTGTTAGTCAACCTATCAGCGTTCACACCTCGAATAGCTGCTCGTGAGAGTAATACCGGGCAATTGTGAGCCGAACATTGTCTCACATAGTGCAAACTGAGGGACACAATATCTGCAGGGACAATGACACAGGTATTGTCCAACAGGGCTGTTGTTCCCGAGATGTTCCGATCAAGTCGTGTGTGTCGCGAACAGACCGTGCGTGATGCAAGTTTTGACCTCTCTAGAGCAAGCCGACACCATCTGTGTTACTAGCTATGATCTTGGCTGCCTACCGCGATTGTTGCGAGGCAACTCATCTTGTCTAATAAAGCCACTGTATACGTTTGTCCCTTCACGACTTGGAGCCTACGCAGGTCGGTGCCGACGGCGCATTCGAGCAGAAGGTGAAAAGAGCTCTAGACCTAAGCTATGGCAATGAAGCGAAAAGTCAGGACGCCGTGACCGAGCTCACTGAGCTGGCCTCCTATCCAGTCACAGTTGCTTTGCTGTCTCAAACAGGAGCAGGAGGGCACCTTGCTAAGCTGAGTAAAAACCACCCAGACTCCGAGGTACGAGAGGCCGCCACTGCAACCTCTGTTGCATGGCGAGGCACCCTTACATCTGGGCAGTTGGGGCACTACTTGCAGCAAAGAGGCAATGTTTCAATACCGTCCAGCAGCTGTGCTGGGCTGCTTCCCATGTATACTAGAGGGTCTTGACTTTATGGTATCTGTTGATTTGTTGTCTTCAATCCTGTTGAGCCGTCAAGCATTAGTAGTTGAGCTACAGTCAGTCTAGCGGCGTAAGTTATGTGGGTACTGAAATAGGGATGTCATCAGCAGCTAAAACAGGTGTGTCAACAGCGGCCGCTGATGGTACAACAAAGCACTGGTCACAATTTGACAGGTGAAGAAAGCACAGTGTCTGCGTGTTCACAAATTGCATTAGCTTGCAAAATTTTTGCGTGTTGTAGTCAAGAAATGCATATAGCAATGCAGCTTGCAAGTTTGCAGGCTACATGACACTTCGTATATAGTCAGTTGATGCATATGTATAGAGTATTGTGTACAACATTCAGTGAATCTAGTGATCACTTCATGCTGTAGCATGTCTAGGTCTATTGGTCCTTGATAGCAGCTGATGCTTTTTCCAGTAGTACAGTCATAGCTGACCTACATAAAAGTGTTCTTAATCTAGGTGATGTACTCCTACCGTAAGCAATGCATAGCACAATGAAAGCAGCTCGGACAGTATCAGAAAACCTGGATCATATAGGAAACCTGAGGGCATGCAGCTGCTCACACACACACACACACACACACACACACACACACACACACACACACACACACACTAATGTTGGGGATTTGCTCTGATCCAATTGTGTCGGAACACACAGTTGCACCTACAAATTCAGATCTTTCATCCAGACAATGTTGTCATCATGTGTCAAGACATGACTGAGGTCATCAACCGGCACATTCAATGACACTCTCATGTACAACCGCTTGGACGCAGGGTCCACAAGTAGCAAACGTTTTGAGCCAAGTCTGGCCGCTGTCGCAACTGCATCACCTATGCTAATCTGTGGCTCACTGTGACCTTGGCACAGCCCCTCCAGCCGCCTATGTACATCCTCCATTACCACCTCAGTATGACCTGGGGACAGCAATGCTTGGTGCATTGTCATATACCAACCAAGAATGGTACAGGCAGCCAACATGCACATAGCACCATGCATGCCTTACAGACAACCTATGACATGTAGCGCAACATCGCTGAGTTCCTATGGAAAGCAATGTTGCAACCATTCTGACTCACAACAGAAAAGCAAGACAGGCCAAAGCGTTAGTTTGTGGCAATGCATGCTGGGCCGACCTTTTGCTCTGGACTCCATGTGTATTGAAGCCAGCAGCATCTTCTCCAGACGGCAGCAGTTACGCATCATCTGCATATGGGTGGCTTGAAACATCTCATTGATGGCATCATCCACATGGCTCATCTTCACCATACCTGTGTCATGAGTGCCTTGATCTGTAAGACTGAAAATGATGAAGCAGAAAGAGCCATCAGGCAAACCACACAGCAGACCCTGCCCAAATAGGCAGAACTGAAATGGATGGTCACCCAAACCACTGTGTCAGTGCACTGTGCATGAGCATGTGTACATCGCAGCGTGTGTTCTGTGTAGTAGCAAGGCAAGCCTGAACCCAACACAAGCTTCCGCTGAGCATCATGGCACAGTTTTTCCTTTCTCATGCACAGGCGGCGTGTGGCACAGCACATGTGGCACAGTTCTAGCAGCGTGTACATCAGTCCCGGCAATCCTGAGGGTTTGCTATGTATATTTGAGCCAAACATCAGCAAACCATACGGCATAGTTCTCGATGCTGCATCCCACACTTCAGCACCTGAAAGTTGTGATTGGTTGCTAACAATGGCACCAGGAGCAGCAGCCTGTTTGCTTTTGGCCTCGGTGATCTCAGCTGCCCGCCGCAACAGCTCCAAGCACCGCCGCACATCTCCTGACACTGCAGCTACCTACATTGCAACCACTGTGAACCCATTCCACCGCTCACAAGTTACCCTCAGCTTACTGAAGGGTATAGCTTGTATACCAAATTTATACGCCAAGCCAATGCATTGGAATCTATCTTTTGGTGCTTTTGCCTTTGGCTATTCTACTGATGATGGGTGCTTTCTCCCTGCACATGCCCAAACCAGGCAACCCACCACAGCCGTCAACTTGCCATAACGCGCTTTACCAATTTGTGTGCATGAGGCAACTATTTACATGACTGCCGTCCGTATAAGGATGCTCAGGTCAGACCCTTCTGGGAAGGCAAGACTGGCCCTGCACATTCCTGGCCCACCACAAGCTGTACAGGATCAACGATGAGGTCATCACTAGAGCGCTGCCTTACCTTCCTGGCAGCATACTCGATGGCTCTAGACTCAAACACATTGATCCCATCCAGGCGAGTCTTGGCAATGGTCTCCAGCTGCTGCCTGGTGTAGGGCTGGAATACACTCGCCTGTATCATCCATTCATTGCCTGTGAGCGCAGAATCAGCAACACAGCACATAACCCCTGGCTGCAAAATCAGGGTTGTCAGGTGCCAGTGCTAGCTTGCCTTAGGGTACAGACAGACAGAATTACCCTATTAGAGGCATGATTTGAGCAAGGCTCATGAATATCCTGAGCTACTGTTTGTTTCAAAGGGTCTGTGTGATAAATGACCATGCAAGCAGCCTTGAGTTAAGTTGATGCCCTGCATGACAAAATCAGCAGTCTCATGTTGCCACTGCCAGGTTGAGTCTGCAAAGCTGTTGCTGAACAACTGGGCTTTATCGGTACTGCGGCTTATGCAAATCGCTTTCAGAGTTGCAAGGTAAAGCGTGATACAGAGCCTCTAGGACAGCGGCAAAGGACAGGTCTTGCCCTCGGCTCACGCATGGGCATCCCAGCGATGTGCTCTTGAGGCGGCAGTGTAGGGCAGTACAGTGCACTCTCTGCACAGGTCTTATAGCATCAGACACAGTATGACAAGTTACAAGTCCAGGTGAACACATGGTAAGCTGAGCTGTACAAGAAACATTGCGGACACAAACAACACTATGGACATGGTCAAAGACAGGCTTTGCCTCACTGTTTTGCTGTTGACCCAAGCTTGAGGTTGATTGAAAACTAGGGCGGGAAGAGGTATAGAGGGAAGGGGGATTGGGGGTGGAGGCAGGGAATGCAGTGGGGGGAGGGGGTTCAGATAAGACCTGGAGCCAAGACGAGATGCAATCCTTGGCAGGAGGCGTTCAGGAAGGTCCATTGTGTTGGCCACCCCTATGACTGCCAAGCGGCTGCTCTTCCTCATTGGCCACTCAAACAGGTTGTACAGCACCTGAACCACTCAAAGGTCATGTGTTAGTACCATTGCCTCCAGCAAATCTGTGGTATATATTAGCAAAGTTTGCAAACTGAACAAAATCTTGTGTATGAGAAGCGGGCCAGGGCCGAGCTGTGTCTGGTTTCCCGATGTTGCAGCATGCTCCTGCTGTCCTTGTGATTCTGATGTGTGTGTTGTCTGAACATATGTCCCCACATGTTGTGCATGGGCATTTTACCACTTTGTTCTATATGATTGGGCAATCTTCATAAATCAACAACAAGCAACTTGCGGACGCAGACAAATAATATTTACTATCGCCTTGTGAATTACTACAAATCCTACACAGGGCAGTTAGTCCAGCTGCTGACTGACTATGTCAACAGGCTTGTCATGCCCTTGCCTCACTGCAAGGTGCCTTGCAAAACGCCCGTACTGCAGTGCATGGCTGCAGCAATGAAACACTGGTCTGGAAGGACAACATGGTCCTGCACGTACCAACCTCATGGAGCTGCAAAGCACTGTCATGCTATTTGTTGTCAGCATTAGTCTTAGTCCTGGAAGGCTAACTGCCTGTCAGCAAAGCCATCAGGCAGCCTGCAATGCCGTCCAACTAGACTGTTCACCATGCAAGCACGGTACTGTCCAAGTATGACCTTGCTTTGACAGAATACATCAGTGTATCTGGTAGCATACATCCTACAACTTCATAGAAGCTTTCAGGCCATCAAGCTGTCCATGTGTTCACCGTTTGCTTTTTGGTGACAAGGAGGTCCATCTCATCCACCAGCAGTACTGTGACACGTTTGCTGGTGCCTCCTACTCTGCCACCACCACCACCGCTGCTGAACATCTCCTCCAGCAAGGCTGCAGCTGTGGTGGGACCCACACGACGGCCGGTCAGCCCCTGCACATATGACGCACTACTGTCTGAGCACTTGCCACACACAAGCTTTGCCAAGCTCCAAGGTATGAAGCTAATGCCCCAAAACAAGATGCCATGTCCCAGCCAAAATATGTCTTACCTGTGGCTTGATTTGCTCTAGTTGCTGGCACCACAAACACACGTTGAAGCACATCATGCAACTTGACAAGTCCGCATCCCCCAACCCCTCAGCCCTAAACACATGGCTAACGCACATGATGCATACATGTAGTTCACACCCAGCATCAGCTCGCATCCAAAGTGCATCATGCAAACTATGAAGCCTCTGTTCTTGCCAGCAAACAAAGATGCGCTGCTGAAGCACTGCATGCCCATCATGAATTACGAACGAATGTTGTTGATGCGTTTGAGCAGCAGAGGCCCTAGGTTTCACGTTGCCAAGCATACTCTGGGACTTCACACCAGATGTCCGCACTGACTTTTACAAAGTCAGCATCATCAGCATGCAACACTAGCCGGTACCTCATAGAGGTGGGTGTAGGCATGCTGTGGGGAGGGGAGCCTGAGGCTGTTGATCTCTACAAACTGGAAAGCAGGCAGGTGGCCGGCCGCTGCCTTGCGCCTGAGGCTGCGCATGGTCTCCAGCACAGTGGCTGTCTTGCCGGTACCAGGCACTCCCGACACATACAGGCACCGGCCCCCACTGCTACCTGTACACCATCGTGCTGTCCCCATTACAGACATTTGTCACCACAATCTTCATGTCGGCATGCTTGCCATTGACCTGTCGTGCAAGTCCAAGGTGCATAGGGTAGCTTTTTAGACAGCAAGGCAAGTCCAAGAGGTATGTGGGTTTAGTGTCTGGTGCAATAGACAGGCTGGTGTAGATTGAGCACACAGATGTCGTATCAATGCAACATCGCATAATGCTGCCGTTGCTTGTCACACTACACTCGACCACCATGGCACATGCATGAAATGTATGCTAGCAGTGGTGGGACTGCGCTGACGGAATTGGATGCACACTATATGCTGGCAATGTACTGGTAATATACCACACTTGCGTACTACGCATCAAACACAAGTCAGACCTGCCAACAAGAACACTCTGAAAAGGAAGCATACAGCTGCATATCTGCTGTTGAAGATTAACCAACTTAGACACAACGCTATGCAAATACACGAATGTCAGGAACTGGTCTGAAATTCAGTGTTGCCATACTGCAAGAAGGACAGTGTGTGTACAAGTGCAGGGCGGGTAGGAGGCTAGAGGAAGCTGTGGGAAAGGTGAGGCTGTGTTGGGCAGCACACCTCACCTGCTGTGAGGGACTCCTCAACAAAGGCGGTGATGGCTGCGCGTTCATTCTCCCGGCAGGGCATGGTGCGGGGGGTGGCTGTGAGGGCCAGCAGTGCCTGGGCCTGGGCCATGATGGACGCCTCCCCCCCTTGCCGACTGGTAGCAGGAATCTCACCAGCCCCCAAGCCTGACAGGGCATCCCTGTGTGCCTCCACCCACTCACTACCCCCCTGCAAGGCAGCCAGGGCAGCTGTCTACTGCTGCAGTGACAGCACTCCGACTGCTGTGCTGAGACTGTAGCTGTTGTGCTGGGTGTCAGGTGGCAGAATTTCAAAAACAGCAGCGGCGGTTGTGCTAGTGGCAATCACTAGCCTGTGCCAGCCAGGCATTGCACGTGTCTGCTGCTGCAGTGGAACCACTTCATTTGATGTGCTTCTGCAAGCTGGAGGTGTACCTGCTGTGCTGATTGAAAGCTGGTATCTCGCAGGATCTCGCAGCAGCAGTGGCAGCTCCATGCTGCTGGCAAGGCATCAAGCTCAGGTCACATGGCTGGGATGCCAAAGACAAGATGCCATGCATATGCTGAAGGTACGGCCATGCTCAGAAAGCCTACTTTTCTCATTGCCTTTCATGCCCTTTCTTTCTAGCAATGCAACCCTGTGCTAGACTCACATGGGTACTTCAGTTAGTAGAAGCGCAGTGCAAGCATCAGAAGCATCACACAGTACAAGCAACAGCAATACCTAGACGGGAAGATACAGCTGAAGTTGAACCCACCTGTTGGCGGCCTTTCTGCCTGTTGAGAGCAGGGGTAGCCCCAGTGGCCCCTCTGCTCCGGGGCCCATTCACGCTCCTGGCCTTCCAGGTGCCCTTCTCAGCCCAAACGGCATACTGTGGCTTGTATGTGTCATCAGCTTCTTCATCAGATGCTGGGTCACCGTCTGATGCTGCCCAGTCTGAATCATCCTCATTTGCTTCAGCTGTACGTCGCCTGAACCTCTGCACCCAAACACATGATCAACAGCCCGCTAGACTGACTACTGGTACCAATGCTATGACTGCAGTAAAGAGTCTGTGGAATGCACAGCTCCAACAACATGATGTACTGCATTCTCAGCAAGTGCAAAAGCACTTCACAGCTTCCACAATATACTGTGAACTCTCAGCAAGTTAAAAAATACTCTATAGCTTGGCAATATGCACAGCATGGCTTTATCTATGTCGACTTCAGGTATGCTGAGCAATGTGATCAATGGCCAGCAGAGCAAGGCACACCTGCCAGACAGTGTGGTACTCATACTCGCAGATGAAGACGTCGTCACCCAGGGCTTTCTCACAGGCGTCGGGCAGGCACACTTGTACAGGCCGCCACAGGGACTCCACACCATTGTTGTCTACCAAGTCGGTCAGGAACACCTCCCTGGCTGCATGGTGGCTCTGCACAAACCCAGCAACATTTGCATGAGACAGTGCCCCTGTCTGAGACATCACAAACAGCATTGTTTGTAGAAAATTACAGCAGCAGCTCTTGGTGGTGTCTCACCAAGCGCTCAGAAAGCCCACCTCTGTAAGAGTCATCAGTCCTTGTGTCATCGTAAATGGGGAACCTTGGGTCTATTTCAGGCCCCGCCCCGTCATGTTACATCAGTAAGCAAGCAAGTAAGCTATCCCCCAGGTTTGAAGCCGTCAACATGGACTTGCAAGTTCTGGACAGATCTGCTGCAGTAATGAAGGCATGCATGAGCACCCAACACTACAGGCCAACATCAGCACTCCTGACCAATCTGAGCTGTAAGGCAGCACTGACACTACATCATATCACTGTGTTGCTGCAGCAGAGAGCACGCAAAAGCATGGCTCTGATCTGCTGCCATAGCTAGTTCCTGCGTGACCTGGGGGCACGCATCAGTGGGTTCACCTGTCTGCCAGTATGAGTCTTGTCTGGGATCTCATACCATCTGCCGGCAAAGCATTGCCTTCCATCGGGCTCCTTCCACAGAGCCTGTATCTTCACCAGGGCCAGCTTCTTGCCCCCTGCCAGCAGGTGCTCTCTGGCTGTTGCTGACTGGCCCTTGCGGGGCCGTTGGCGCTCCCCACCGACACAGCTGGGACACAGCCAGTCCCCCTGGCACACATATCAAGTGCTGTTCAGCTTGTGCTTGTGACCTAGCTGTTTACCACCAGGTAGCTTGCATGATAGCACATGCTCATGGACATCACATCAGAGTTTGCCACTCTGATGGCCTATGGGTTTTTTTCCAGCGGACAAGCTGCTTGTCAGTGTGACAGCATGCAGCTCTGCCCTGAGACTACGCTCATCTGTCTGGATGCCTGGCAACGACATAGACAACCACATGTCTTCACAGACACTACAGTAAAACAACATATAGAGAAATTACTCAGTATATGCAATGGCACACTCAGGGGGCACTACTGTAGTGCTGTAAAAGAAAATTTGATCTATACCTGCTGCTGTTCAGCAAGGCAAGATTGCAATGCAAGTGAAGGAAGAACCGCTAAGCAGGTGACATTCTGTAAGCACTATTTAATGTCCTCACGCACCAACCTTGGGAACTTCAGCCAGTGGCGGTCTCAGGCAGGTCAGATGGTATCCCAACAGGCACTTGTTACACTCGAGAATAGGCGCACTGTCTGGGTCTGCAGATCCGCACACTTGGCAGACTTCCTCTTCTGCAAAGTCATCTTCATCAAAGTCCTCGGTCATTCTCAAGTACGCACTATCGCCCACACGAAACACATCTCCATCCACAACAACAGATGGCAGAAACTGGCGTAGGTGCCTGTGTGAGCCTTTGACCTTCTTGGAGCGCTTGCGCCGTGGATTAATGCCAGCTGAAACCTCTGAGATGTCCTTGTCAGCAGTAACTGACTTTGCTTTGCCGCATGAAGATGTGTTGCTAACCTCTGACTGTGCAGCTGGTGCAGCAGCTCCTCTCTGTGCATGCATGTCCAAATAGATTTGCCGCAAGCCGGAAATGCTTGATGGATATTCCGATATTCAGCGTAGGTATGTTGAATGTAATGCAAGTTTGCTACCGCACCTTATTTCGGGCGGAGCCCACGGGCCTCCCTCTTTTAGCTGGAAACACTTCAGGTAAAGGCTTCGTGCTCTCCTTCTTATCCGTGTCTCGCGTGCTCTTTTGCATGACTTTTGATATTGCAACTGCCCAGGCAGCTTGTCTGCGTAAAGGCTGCTTACTTCAGTTCTTGCAGTCCTCTCGGGGCCTGGCACAACACACCTCGCAAGCAGCCTTTACTCTATGACGCAGTGATTTTTAAGGTCTTGTTATGTCATTTGGACTTAGTTATGTCAAAAAAATGTGCCTGCTGGCGCCTTTCCAAGCCACCAGTACGAGTATGCCGGATAGCTGGGTGCAAGCAGACCGTTTGATCAAAAGATCAGATGATTGCCGCCAAACATTTTCCAAAACGGCTTGGGGATAACGTCGTCGTGAGTGGCAAGATGCTTGGGGACTTGGCTTCGGAACTTCCTTGCGCTTGCCGTTCATCGGCCTGTTTCCCTCAGTTGTCCAATCCTTCCGGACACCCGGACTTGTCGGTCGGGGAACAGGCAGTCCTTGTAATCTCGTGCGTGTTCAAGTTGAACGGAAGAGTTTGATCTGGTGTATGCGGGACGTTCTTCCGAATGCCAACAGCTTGTAAGCTGTAACCACTGCAGCGGTTTGCTCTGGTACGCTGTTGCTGTAGAATTCGCGATAGTGTCACAGGACACTGCTGCTGAAACAGACCACCATGAGCTAAGTAAACGCACTGCAGAGTCGAAACCTGCGCTTCACCTCAGCTGTGCTGCCGTGCATACCACGAGAGCTCATCTGGAAGCACTTTGCCTTCTTGTAATAGCAGCAATCACAATCTTACCATATCCTGGAAGCTGCGCGTATCCAAGCTATTGGACTGGCATGCCCCAAGTATGCAGCGTATGTGCAGTATACGTAACTGACTTGAGTGCCAGTACTTATCCGCATCAATATACCTGACATGTTTCCTGTTGTGACGCAGTTGCTGCAGTTGAGGTAGCCAGCGCAGTGCCACCTGCAGCCTGTTTGCACAGGATTGCGCGCATATAACAAGGTATTGAAATAGTGGTCAACAACAACTGCAGCCTTGGTGGGTCACACATGCTTCCTGTTTACATCCATGCTTCTCATCATAGTGCAGGCGGCAAAGCTAACTTTGGTGTTTCACAGGTCTTTCGGCCAGCACTGCTGGTGACATCGTCGCAAGTTTGAGCCATGAGCTGTTTTTGACAGGCTATGAAGACGAGTGAGTAAGTCTACCTTGTGTCTGCCCCAAGTTACCAAACCATTGCGTCATCAGAGGCGATAATGCATGCATATCACAAGTTAGCATTGATGTTGCTGCAGACTTCAGGTTAGAAAGCACTATGTCAACCCAATTGTTCCTGACTGATTGACTGTTGCCAACAGGTGCCTGTCCACAGAAAAGCAACATGCAGAAGCAGTGCATGTTTCCTTGAGTGGGCATTGCACATCCACTTCGGACAGCCCAGTCGTCAGCACACTTGGTGAGCCACAGCCTTCATCATCCTCCAGCTGCTTGAACGGTGGAGGGCCCTCTCAGCAAAGCGGTCGCACCATGGAAAGCTCAGCTACAGCCTCACATGACCCTCACAGGCCCCACAACACTGAGCAGCTGCAAAGGCTGTCCACTGAGGCTATGTCGCCTTTCAGCAACAGCAAAGCCTACAACAATGCACATGCAGACCTCCGCCATGATGAGTCGTTGCTGCACAAGCCAGACGCTCCCACCCGGTCAATGGTTGCTCCTGCTGATAGTGAGTGCCGCAGCACAGGCAACCGCAGGTCTGCCACCCCCACGCCAGGACCAGCGTTGTCTCCATCAGCAAATGGCAATGTGTGCACACATGGCCAGCATGATCTGCAGCACACGCAGCACTTGCAGCAGGCGTCTCAAGCTGAAGCCTCTGCATCAGAGCCAGCACCAAACCATCACAGCAGGGCTGCAGCCCCCACCTCCACCCCACAAACAGCCACTACAGACAAGCCGGTTGCCAGCATGTCCATGATGTCCACAAGCGCCCAGTCAGCTGCAACACCCACACAGACCAGCAGCCTGCCATCTGGCGCCTACATGATCTCATATCCTGCAGCTACCCTGTCTGCCTCTCCACAGAGCTCACCCATCCATGTGCCCCCCATACAAGCGGCATCAAATCTTCAGCAGGCAGGCTCACAACAGACTATCCCAAACCAGCGTCAACCTCCACCGCAGCAGTTACCGCAGCAGAGTCAGCAAAAACCACAGCAGCAGCAGCAGCAGCAGTTGTTGCAACAGCAACAGCAACATCAGCAGCAGTTGTTGCAACAGCAGCGGTACCATATGTTCCTGCAAGCTCAGGCTTTGCAGCAGCAGGCTCAGAAGCAGGCAAGCTTTCAGAACCAGCACCAGCAGCAGCAGCAGCCACAGCAGCAGGCCCAGATGGGCAAGCTGCCCCTTCAGCAGCCTTTTGGGCTGCAAGGGCAGCCAGGCAGGCACGCGAGCCTGCCGGCCGTGCAGCCCCGAATGGCGCAACCCGTGTGGCCTGTGCCTGTGCCCCGGGCAACCTCAGGCAAGTCTCCGTGGGCACTGCAGCCACTGCCTCATGCCTCATGCCAGTCGCGTGTTATTATTAACTTTGTCTGTGTCTGCATGCTCTCTACCAGCACAATACGCCTGATGCCTCCATCAGGTGTTGTATCTATTATTGTCTGAGCACAAGTTGTGCTTGGAGCAGACCATTCCAAAGGTATCACAATGCACTAAGAACAAACATGCATCACAATTACAACAGGTTGGGCTTTGCCTTTCTAGCTTTTGCCAAGCACATTGCTGTGCATGCCACTGGCATCCAAGTGCCCCGCTGAGTGTGGTTGGGCTGCAGCTTAGCAGTGCAACGCCCACTAGCGAAAAATTCTCCTGTGGCGGCATGTCAGACAGAAGTCTGCTGTGTCAGCACCATATGGTGTTGTTCAGCAGCAGCAGCAGCAGCAGCATCGTCCAAGTGCTTCTGGGTGTAGTATTGCTGATCTGGGTTGTGATCGCCGTCCAAAGGCAAAGTTGCTACCAAATAAAAGGTTGTACATGCTTGTTCTTGCTTGCTTCCATGGTAATTCTCTTCTCCTGCAGGCGTCAAGCGGTCTGCTTCTGGTGATGTGGCTGCGTTTTCTGCAAAGAAGCAGAAGACCAGCCCTCTTGCAACCTACCAGCAGGCTCAAGAGCACCTCAGAAACCAGAATGCTCGCCATGTACGCAAATGATGCCTCCAGTGGACCTGTTTTGCTGCTTGTTTGTTTGGGTCAAGTTCATCTGTGCCATCCATCGGCATTGCTCTCAATGCATGCGGTCATGTCAGCACCACTATTGTGCTTTGCTGCATACGCAACTTTTGGCTGCTGCTTTGCCTCCAGCCAGCATAGAATCTTCAGTACCGACATGCCAGTGTCAGTATTTGGCTTGCAGAATGACCCCTATCTGCTTTGCCACTGAGTGCCATGCAAAGCCGCAGCAGATTGATGCTGAGCATGCATTGCCTGCTTGTTATTACGAATGCTGCAACTAAGCTGCTATTCAATTGTAGCAGCTGGTGCACAAGCCTCCTGTTACCACCGCACTCGACTGCTGCAATCACTGCTGACTTACACCTTACCCTAATTGTAATGCACAAGTCGTTTGATCAGCATTATAGCATTCACACATGTTGCTGCAGCAACAGGCATGCACACTCTGCAGGGAGGGCACAGTATAGAGCAGAGTAAGCTTGTCGAGGACCTGCTGAGGAGCATAGGCCCCCGCATGGGCCCTATCCTCTCTGTCCCAACAGGCTTCCTGGCCAGCCATGTAAGGGTCTGGTCCTGTAGATATGAGAGTAAAACCTTTGTATGCCTTGCAGCAACCATGGCACTATGGTCTGCTGAGGCATAAGCTGGAGCTTATATCAGTAGAGACATGCATGCATAGCAAGGGAAGAGCTCCAAGCACAATCCCACTCTTAGCCTTCTCCCTTGCTATGGGGACTGGTATGCTGCAAATGGAACACTGACTTCTGAACAGCTCAATAGTCAGCTGGATGGCTAGCTGTTGTGCCCACAAGCTGGAACATGGACGCATCAGAGAGCCACTGTAGCAGTCTTCCTTTTGCAGACTGCTCACCAAGTCTTTCATTGGAAAGATGGCGGACAACTGCTATGTTGAAGCAAGTCGCCATGGTGATGTCTTGCAGGCCAAAGAGGTTGAGCTGGCTCTGAGGAGTGGCGTGCATACCAGTGTGTCCTGGAGTCTGAATGTGCTGACTGTGCTGTCATTCAATGCTCCACATCAGCTGTTGCTGTCAGACCTTCCTGAGCTGCTGCAGGCTCTGCTCCAGGTGCCACATGCTTGGCTACATGCATTCATTTGTTCAACAGTATTCTGTATGCTTAACTCCATACACAAGTCATTTGTCCAGCAGCATTCTGCATGCTCGGCCACATGCACAGTCATCTTTTCACCAACACTCTGCATGTTTTACTATTTGCAGAGGGATCTATACAGCAGTGTATGGCCTAAACGCATGAGTGACTTGTGCAGCAGCATTCTGGCCTGAATTAGCATTACAGGTGCATGATCTGCTCAGGTGCTGCACTTATCCGCAATACTGACTGCAGCTCAAGGTTGACTCTAGACTTTGCAAGTCCGGTGCCCTTGTTCTTTGGTTTCTGCACAGTCTCAACAGACGGCATGCACTTTTCTAATGCATGAACATTGAGCATGTGCATTTTGTCTCTCTTCAGCAGCAACTGTCTACAGCAATTGTCTGTAGCTGGCTCTTCACCGATGCATTTGTCGTACTTACTGCTTCACTTATCATATTGCTCAACGCCTTGCAAAAGCGCACAGTTTGACAGGCAGCACTGCTACTTGCTGTGCACGTCTGGTTGAGCCAAGGCACAACAACAGTAGACTTGAAGTTTATGCATGGGGGCCTGCAGGTGGTAACGTCTGGTCTGGAGGAGGAGTCATGTCCATTTGTGGACTATGATGAGTGCCTCACACCTGCAGAGCGCCTCCTGCCAAGGCGTCGTCAGCCCAAGCCTGGAGAACCCCAGGTACAGAACCCTTTATTTTTATATATATATTTATCTATAGTCACGGTTGTTCTCCTTTATCCTCCAGTGCAATGCTGTTGTTGACAGCAATAAACACCTTTCTGGTTACAAATACACTGAGACCTGACACCAAACAGCAAGCAATGATCATCATTACACAGGGACCTTGCAGCAAGCAATGGCAATGCAATCGAGCCGGTCCTCACAATATGACATCTGTCAACAACAGCTGTGCAGGCTGATTTGTGTCACGTTTTTGTTGTCAGACAGCACAGAGTCATGTCTGTGAGCGCACTTTGCTCGTCACCAACTGAACCCCCAGGTTTGAGAAAGAACACAACTGTGTGAGGGCTGCTGCAGGGGTGGTGGTGGGAGAGGGAGGAGGGTGTGCTGGCACCCCAGCCAGAGTCAGGCTGGGCCTTCACCCACGCCTGCTGTGCTGCCAACATTGTGCGCAATCTTGCCATGGAGCCACGCAACCTGCCTGCTCTCACTGGTGTGTCTTCATGCAGCACCCACACACCTAAGTGTGGTCTTTCACGCAAAACGCGACTGCTGACTGTATACCTGTGGCCCGCATTCCTGTGATTTGGCCTTCAGGTGGCAAGTGCTGTCATGAAGCCACCCCCCCCCCCCCCCAAGCCCCTTACCCACTGCCCCAGCCTTCTGCCAAAGATGTGCCTGCCCTATAGCTATTCTTACTTGTAAGTTAATCAAAGATCAACTTAAGTCTGTTTACACATGTATATGTGCAAGGCCCGCATGCTGCACACTTGGAAACTTCATATGGCTGCTCACCAGCATGCTTGTGTTGCAGGGCGTGCAGCGGTTGAGGTCCTGGTCCATTGCCTGGCTGCTCGCCGTGAACAGCCCTGCCCTGACACCAATGACCTGGCCCTCAGCGCCCTGGACTGCCTTCGCAAGATCACAGGGCAGCAGGGCCTGTTGCTGCCGGCCCTGCCTGCTCAGCTGCACTCGGCTGTGCTGGCAGAGCTGTGCCATGCCATGGCCGCCCATGACACCCCCCTGCGAGTTAGGATGAGTGTCCCTGGGGTCCTTCAGCGCCTGGCTTCCGCCTCTGAGAACCTTGTCCCTGTGGCTCAGGCTGCAGGTATTCCACCATACTAGTGTTGCTCCTGCAACATCAGCTCATGTTGAGGCAGGCATGTCTTGTCTCTCCTGAGAAGCTCGAGTTGATCATTCCTGTTTGGTGTAAAACTGCAAAGTATCAGGTTTGGCATGGCAGGTCCAGGGAAACTTGCATACTCTGCTCGCTCATCTCATGCCATCTTGACGGCACCTATCGTCGTATGGTCTGCTTGCTCATCTGTTCCCGTCTCACTGACAGCCACTGTCCATTTGCAAGTGAAGAGCATCAAGTGCATGCATGTGCAGAGCTTGAGCAGCAGCTGAACAGACTAATTCCCACCGTAAGTGGAATAGCAGCGCCACTTGTCCTGCTGGTTTTCTCTGCACACGCCTTCTTCTACTGGTGTGGTGTCCTGCTTTGCACTTGACATGTGATATGTGTATGCACGCTGTTGCGTTTTGGCTTGCACTTGATACATGATATATATTCATGCATGATGTTGCATCTGCACACGCCACACACACCTGCATAGGTTGCTATGTCACAAGTGCTGCACTCAAGCTACACAATTCCTGCCCAGACCGACACAGATTCAGCAGCTGGAAGCCTCTCAGCTTGGTGTGGGAGACATGATTCAGAAGACCGTCACGTCAAGGTTGGCACTGCTGCAGATGATGGAGGGCTGTTGATGCTGGAACGGCTGTCCTCACTGCTTAGAACTGACATGGCCCATGCACAGCAGCAAGTGCAGCAAGAATTGGCAGGTATGCTTGCTGCACATAATCTTTTGCAGCATGCCTTCAGCAATGTGCAGCAAGAACAAGCAGGACAAGGTTGTGATATGCCTGCCAGATGCTTTGTACGCTTTCCTGGTCTCAATGACTCTGCGCATCAAGGTGTCTTCTTTTTGGGATCTGGCGTTGGCATCAGTTGTGCGCTCAGGCGTTTGTACATCCACTGTTAGGTAGGTATTCTAGTGGATGTAAAGCTGTGTCACCTAATGCTAAGCCCTGAGCCACACAGGCATGCAATGGCCTTGTGCTGCAAGGCATTGTCGTGGAATGGCAGGTAGTTGTGGGCAGCCTGACATGTGGGCAGGGGAGCTACCAGCAAAGGGCCAACTGGCAATGGCCATCAGCCTGCAAGCAGAAGTCTTGGCCACCACTGCCAAGGTCTGCTCCAATTCGTTGTTGTGCAGGAACTCCTGAGCATCTGCAGGAGTGTATCAACCTTACGTTTGGCTTAATGACATAAGTATGGGAAGCATGCTGGCCAATCTGCTGCTAAATGCGTTCTGCTAAAGAGTATCTCTTTCACACTGCCCAGTGCCCACACTACAAGCTCATTCATTTCAACAGATGACTTGCCAGCATTCTGCAACTAAAGCGTGAAATGGTGCTCATGGCATTACAAAAGTCCTTGTCTTTTGGGCTGCACTGCTTTTGTGACTGAAACTTGCACCAAAGTTGCCTTGGTCTTGCTGTCAAGGGTTGAGCGAATGTTTGTGTGACAGGCTGTTTCTGAGCTGGTTAGAAGCAATGAAAAGTTGAGGCAAGCTGTTGCTGGAAACAGCCACCTCATGGTCAGCTTGATCCAGCTTCTACTCAGCAATCATATGCAGTAC
>JAYKYS010000165.1:47500-61403 GCA_036924285.1 Asterella californica | reverse complement strand
CTTTACAGGGACGAAAACACCACGACCGAGTCACAAGCTTCATCCACCGCACAACCCGGAACCTACGACACTCATCAAATCACAAGACATTCGGAGGTTTCGGGTGGTACGGCAAAGTTCACGAGTTATCGGCAACGGAGCTCCGTCCCGCTTCCAACCGTCTAAATGCCCGTCGGCGTTACAACCTTCCTGTATCGATACAAGCCCCGCGAGGAGACGAGAAGGCGGTCGCCCGCAATCTCACACTCCCTTTGAGAACCATCGACACGGTGCGGCGCCCTTCCCCTTGGGTCGCCAGGAGACCGACCACGACATGAATCGAGCCTGATGTGCAAAGGGTGGTTCCGGCGAGGTTAACCCCACCGTGAAGAACTCCCATTTCAACCGAAGAGAAATATCGGGATGCGTCACGACGCATGGCACAAGCTCCACATCGCACTGTCGGTACCCTTTGGGGAGTCGCACCGCAACTTGCGTCGCTGGCACTACCACTCAACTTCCGCCTGCACCATAGAATGGACAGTCCACCGAACAGCGGTGACCCCGTGGAGTCCCTTACCGTGGTATTCTGCCAGATGTGTGACTTCGGTCTCGTGGTACCCCGAGGAGGAGCACCCCCTCATATATACTTCTGGGGAACGGCGGCCCCGCCCTCCTCTTTGGTCCGCGAAAATTATACCACAACCCGATTTTTCTACAAAAACGGCTAAGTAAATGAACCACAGAGGAACATTCCGAAGAAAACCCAGACGCGTCAGACCCTGGGAACACGCATACTCGGGAAAAGGAGACCGTGACAGACTCCCAGAACACGCATACTCGGGAAAAGGAGACCGCGAAAGACTCCCAGAACATTGCGCGAATCATTGCATACTCGGGAAACGAGACCACGGCAGACTCCCGAGGCATGGGAGTTGACCGCATGGTCAACCCCAAGGCCATCGAGGACTCACCCCTTGCAACTCATGGAACCGTGCGGGTCTGACAGTCCTTCTTGTCAGGCTCCCCCGGATCTCACGTAGAGACACGAGCCTAGACAGGGTACAGCCTTCAATGCATCTCCCGCGGGTTACGGGGCACGCGACAGCCGCACCCGCCGGGGGTGGCTCGCCGACGGAACCCCCTTCCCTTATATATACTTCTGGGGAACGGCGGCCCCGCCCTCCTCTTTGGTCCG
Organism: Asterella californica; assembly: GCA_036924285.1. Lineage (NCBI taxonomy): Eukaryota > Viridiplantae > Streptophyta > Marchantiopsida > Marchantiales > Aytoniaceae > Asterella > Asterella californica. The sequence goes on along the minus strand of JAYKYS010000165.1, from coordinate 60,226 downwards.
CGAAAATTATACCACAACCCGATTCATTCTAGCGGCTAAGTCCTCAAGGGTGCGGCACCAAAAATGCGATAACTCGGCCATTTAGATTCAGAATGCATTAATTCTTTTTTCACAAGGACTGTTTTCAGTTGGGGCACGTGCATGGTGAATTTCAGGGTCATTGGCTTATGGATTAAATTCTCGCTCACGAATAAGTGACCCAGATTCACTAAAACAGTCTCCACTGCCTACACGTGGGTACAGATCACTCCAGATCTCGAAGGTGGCTCGATGAAATTGGCTCAAATAAATTTTAGGTGTGAGGACTACTCTCGAGCTACCCGAGGGGAAAATTTCAGGTCAAATGGGGACGGTTTAATCAGCCGAATATAATTTCAACTGATAATTAGACAGAAAATCCTGGAAAAATATAAAACGATGGGTTAAGAATGATATTACATCACCAAGAAATCTATTAATTTTATACTTCGAACCATAATTATTTTCGGGGCGAGAGAACTTATAAATTTATTTATCTGCATTTATATTCTCCATGATTTTATCAATAATCTATATATGTGCTAAAATGTACAGTAAAGATCAGAACCATTCATTTAGTGGTAATAAATGTGTCATATTTTGGTGATATAATATCAGAATAAGTAAGATATTATATCATCAAAAGTTTAACCAATTTTACATCGTTATTATTCTCAAGGAGAGAGAATTTATAAGTTGACTTGTCTTTATTTTAAGTCTCTAATATTAATAGAATATGTAGATGTTCTAACGGGTTGTTTTATCTCAAACTTGTCTTTTAGAAATATGTTATCTTCATTTAGTACTAAACCCATTTGGATAATTCTTTCCATATAGACAACACTGTTTTTCTAACAGCTATTTCTACAAAGTAATTAATAATGAATTTTCTTCTCGACGTAGAGATCCATGCACATTTTCTTCTAAGTTATATGATAGTAGGTGGAAAAAATAGATATTGTATTATTTTAGCACATAGTTATTTTGAAAGTACTGCGTATATAAGATAGTGAGATACCCGTTTAGTTTTAATGATCATCCGTACTTATACTGTCAATAAGACCGTTTCATTATTTGTAGTCGTAGTAGTGAAGCTAGACTTGATATTTCGACTTAATTAAAACCTTGAATCAAGCTAATATGTAATATGCTAGAATGAAACATGAAAGTTGTTATGTGGAATATATGTATATGATAATATCCCCGCATCTAGACATTTGGATTGGTTATATTATTTTAACGTTGAGATGCACGAACTTGTTTAGACTGATCATATGCAAAACATCAAAACGTTATTGGGCTTGTGTATTTTAGGGTTAGAACGAAATATTACCTTATAAACTCATGAATATACTTGTGAGTTTACCAGTTATTGCAAATAGGTCTTGAGTGATATTTGATGAGTAGAATTTCTTGTATTTGATGAAATAGTTGGGAGGATAATTCAAACTCAATTTAACTCATTGTTGGTAAATCTGCCACTAAAATGTTGATAAACAAGATAATGTGTTTTATGTATTCTACTATGCAGATCAGAAAAGTACTTAGTACTTAGAGATGTACATGGTTGTTAATGTTCTCGAAGAGAAGAGATGCAAGTCATGAGTTAAGATAGTACTTTGGTAGTAAATTGGTACTAAGTCTGAATAAAACTTCTAATACAAAGATGAAGATGAGAACTATAACATAGTTGCAAACAAGACCATCATATTATTGTCGTCTAAGTTTCATCTCAGTTTCTTGAATAGATAGAATAAAGGATATTTCAACCTAAGATATACAAACCTCTCGTAATATATATAATCTACTACTACACATAGTATTTAGTATTTAGTTGTCAATGTAGACTCAATAATTCAGCCTAAATCTACCTTCTATTTGTTCTAGTCAAACACGAAAAAGAAAGATATAATGTTGCATAGAAAGTTCATGACGAGTATATCCTTTGATGTATCGTAAAACAATACAACAAGAGTATATTGGAGTAAAGTTTCTAAAATATATATCATTGATAGTAAATGCTACACAAAAAATACACAGTATTAATTACTACATGCAAAGCATGACAAGTATTACGTATCATTTTCATAATGGAGAGTATATCTTTGGATGAATCGTGAAACAATACATCCAAGAGTATATTGGAGTAAAGTTTCTAAAATATATATCATTGATAGTAAATGCTACATAAAAAAATACAGTATCAAATTACTACATGCAGAGCATGACAAGTTTTAAGTATCAGTGCCATAATGGAATGGATATCTTCGAGTAGAGTTTCTAATTTAAAAAACATCTGGGTATTAAACCGTACATGAAACACTGAACCATGGAAAACAGAATACAACTTATATTCAGGTTGATTTTATTATTCAAATCTTTACTCTGTATATATCTTGAACTGGTGTATATATGATAACATCCAAAAAGAACATTACCAGTTATTACAAAAGGGTCCTAAGTGATATTCATGACGAGTATATTCTTTGATGTATCGTAAAACAATACATCCAAGAGTATATTGGAATAAAGTTTCTAAAATATATATCATTGATAGTAAATGCTACATCAAAAACTTACAGTATTAGTTACTACATGCAGAGCATGACAAGTTTTAAGTATTAGTGTCATAATGGAATGGATATTTTCGAGTAGAGTTTCTAATTTAAAATACATCTGGGTATTAAATGTACATGAAACAGTGAACCATGGAAAACAGAATACAACTTTTATTCAGATTGATTTTATTATTCAAATCTTTATATGTTACCCTATGTATATCTTGAACTGGTGTATATATGATAATATCCAAAAAGAATATTATCAATTATTAGGAAAGGTTCTTAATCAAGAACCAATGTATATCAGATTATAGTACTTTGGTACTAAGGCTGAATTAAACTCTAAGAACAAATTAAGATGGTCTTATTGATGAGAAAAGTCATAAACTATCTTACATATAATATTAATTCACAAACAACTAAAGTTTGATACTATAGAGAGTCAGTCTTAAATCAAGAGAATTCAAAAATGAAGTTGAGAATTAAATATACTGTAGTTGCAAACAGTACCATCGCATTACTATCCTCTAAGTGATATTGGTGCGATTTTCTTGAGTCGATAGAATAAGTACTGCTTGTCATTAAAACCTAAGATATACCTAACTCTCGTGATGTAAATAATCTACTACTATACTTAATATGTAGTTGTCAAGTTGGACTTGATAATTCAACCTAAATACCTTTCATTTGTTTTAGTCAAGTATGAGAAAGAAAGATATAACCTTATATACATATATAAAAGTCATGACAAGTATATCTTCTTATCAATGTATTTTAAAAGAATACATTCAAGGGTAAAGTTTCTCAAACATCTATCATTGATAGTAAATCTACATAGAAAGACATATAGTATGAACTACTACATGCAGAGAATGAAAAGTAAGAAGTATATGTGTAATAATGGGATCTATATCTTGGAGTAAAGTTTCAAAAACATCTCGGTATTAAATGGAACAATAAAACATGGAAAACAGAATACAACTTATGTTCAAGTTGATTTCCTTATTGAAATCCTTATATGTTACCAGATGTATAAATATATAGCTTTAATTGGTGTATAGATGACCATATCCAAAATATTAAACCGACATTACATGTGTCTTTAAGATCTAGCCTGAAGGTATATGAAGTATATATGATGGACTACATGTGATATTCAGTTAAGTGAATATAAAATATATTTAGAATAATTGTCAAGTTATTTAAATTTAGAAATTGAACCATGTGTAGATTGACCATATGCACATATCAGAACGCTATTGGGATTATGTATTTAAGTTTTAGGGTCAGAAAAGCTTAATAAGTAAATTTTCCCGGAGAGAGGTTATCAGTTGAGGGTTATATTCGTGAAGTGAAGAGATGAATGTCATGAATTAAGGTAGAACTTCGGTAAACAGTCTAAGTAATAGTTAAAACCTATAAGATGTAAATTAATATAATGGTATTATTTGATGAAACCTAAGACACGATTTAGTATATAAATGAAATTTTAGTTTGATAATCTAGAGTCTTACGAACAAGAAAATACAAAAGATAAAGGTGAGGCCTAACTATTTATTGTTGTAAACTTCTCATTAGTGAAATATCATCTTATTGTTATCCAAGAGATTTATGGTGAGATTTATGAATCAAGTCCAGCTTAACTACTATACATACGTGCCACGTAAATAAAAATGACACTACATGTGTATTTAAGTTATATAAGGTTAGAAATGAACAGATATTATGAGTAGCTTAAGGTTTAAAGACATAAATTCGTGTAAGAATATCATAAGTCACTTTGAGAAGTATCTTCTTGTATCTGTTAGGAGAAGTATGGTTAATCAATTAAAACCAAATGTATAAACTATGAATATAAACACATATAGTAATTATATTCAGATTAAGACATATTTAGATTCACCTACACATATAGTATGTAGTAGTCAAGCTGGACTTTATAACTCAACATGATTAATATTCAATCTGTTCTGAACACTGAAAAAACTCACGTATGGAGGATAAATGATTGATAGAATAAATCATGTTGAGCATTGAAACGGAGCGTGTTCTAATTATTTGAATCATGTAATACTTAATCAACTAATTCTACTTATATTTGTTAAATATTTTGAAACCAAGTTCTACATGATAAACCAAAAAGAGAAAGATGTAGGGTTACAATATGGTACCACAAGTTTCAAAAACATCTGATATTAAATTGATACTACATGTGTATGAATAGGGTTCTAGGGTTAGGAATGAACACTATGAATATCTACGGTTTATACTTCAGAGGAATGTTTCCAGTGTAAAAGGGTCAGAAACCATCTAAATGACATTTCTAATGACATCTGAGTGAGACCAGTCTTGATCTTTAAGTTGTTGTATTTGATAGGATAAGCGACTCATTAAAAGTGAATATATATCAAACTCTTTTGAATATAGTAGTTAAGCTGGACTTGATTTTCAAACCTATATCAAGATCTTGCTTGTTTTTAACAATGAATAAACTACTATACGAGAAAAGAGAAAATTGTAATGATACGTATAAAGATGAACTTCAGTACATATGGTTAAAGTCAATAGGAAAAGCCAAGAGAGTAGAGAAAATATTAGTGGAAGAGATATAGAGATCATATTTTATTTAAACTTTGAATCAACATTTATATGAGTTAATGGAAAGGGAAGATGTAATGACGAGTACGAAGTATCAGTACTTTAACATAATACAATACATCCAATAATAAATTGGATTAAAGTTTAAAAAGCATGATGTTAAATGCTATTGTAAGATAAATAAATCAAGAATGAAGAAAATTATCAGTTGAGGGTTGTTGACGTTAAGAGAAGAGAAAATCATGAATCATGATACTACTTGGATATAATAAGATTAAATTGATATAATGGGTATTATTTGACGAAACATCAGAATATATAAAGAAATTAAAGTTTGATACTATAGAGTTTTAACAACACGAGAACACAAAAGTTGAAGTTCAAACTTAACTTTATTATCGTCTAGGACTTCCCATGAGTAATTGAACCGTAATATTATTGTCATCTAAGTCAAGTTGATGTGAATTTCTTGTGATTTTTTTTCTATTGAGAGAACAAGTAAAGTTACTCACTAGAATCTAACTTATACCAAATTCTTTTGTATATATTAGACTAGTGAAGTTATTAAAATATTCAAGACATAGATTAAAGACAACAACAAAAAACCAAGGGAGTACAGAAAATATTAGTGGTTGTTCGCTTGAGTAAAGTTTAAAAAACATAGGTGTTCAATGCTACTGCAAGATAAATGAATCAAGAATGGAGAACATTATCAGTTGAGGGTTAAGGGTTGTTGACGTTAACAGCTGAGATGTTAGTCATGAATCCTCGTACTGCTCAACATAATAAGATGAAATGAATATAATGCTATTATTTGACGAAAGTCAGATCAGATGCATAAACCATTTGATATATAAAGAAGATTAAAGTGTTACACGTAAATAAAAATGACACTATATGTGCATTTTAGTTATATAGGGTTAGAAATGAACAGATATTATGAGTAGCTTAAGGTTTAAAGACATAAATTCGTGTAAGAATATCATAAGTCACTTTGAGAAGTATCTTCTTGTATCTGTTAGGAGAAGTATGGTTAATCAATTAAAACCAAATGTATATCAAACTATATGTATAAACTATGAATATAAACACATATAGTAATTATATTCAGATTAATACATATTTAGATTCACCTACACATATAGTATGTAGTAGTCAAGCTGGACTTTATAACTCAACATGATTAATATTCAATCTGTTCTGGACACTGAAAAAACTCACGTATGGAGGATAAATGATTGATAGAATAAATCAGGTTGAGCATTGAAACGGAGCGTGTTCGAATTATTTGAATCATGTAATACTTTATCAAGTTGGACTCCTTTAAACTCTTCATAAAGTTATACATATGATCAAATGGAAAAGAAAGATGCAATGTGACATATGAGAAGTCAGTACCTCGAGTATTATAAGAAGGGAATACATGGAAGGATATACTCAAGTATAGTCTACAAAACAATTCATTTTAAATGGTACATAGGAAAACCGAACATGGAGACAGTATACAAATAGATTGATTTTATATTGGAACTAAATTCAAATATAAAGCACGTTCAACTTGGTTATCTTGACCATATGCAAGATATCAGAACGATAGCACATGTCCATTTAAGTTTGAGGGTTAGACATGAACATGAAATATCATATGCAAATAGCGTAGGGTTTAAACTCATGTAATTCTGAGGAATCTTTAAGATACATGTTAATCTTTAATACTTGAAAAGACAGAGAAGGATGTCAATAATCCATAGTGAAAAATTGAGTGATTTAATTGAAAAGCATAGATGAGTTCCATGAATTAAAATAGTACTTTGGCAAAAGTATGAGTAAATGTTGTAAGATCTTGTTAATAGAGGCTCATTGTATGAAGAAATCCTAATAAATGCATAAATGATATAAAGTTCAAGTTTTAATTCACAGAAAAATTTAGTTTAATGTTGCAGAAATTAAATGTTGGCAGAAACTGATATTGGTTTCTGAATTATTTTAATTGTTAATTGACATAGTTAGTTGATTAGTAAATATGTCCAACTGTCTCTAGTAACTTAGATATGAAAAACCCAGAGTGTATAAACAAGAGTGAAAGACCTTGTTTGAAGTATATAATCCTAAATAGGCAAGTATAGTACTTCGGTAAACATGAAAGATCTGATTGATAAGTTGTGATTCGATGGAAAATCACAAAACTCAGATAAGCGATCTAAAATAATGATTTTAATTCATAGAGATGTTACAGTTGAAACTTTACAGTATTAGATTAATTTATGTCTGAAACTGACTTTGGCTTCTGAATTATTTTAGTGATAGTAGATATAGTTACTTGACAGTGTGAATCTGCTCAACTCTCACTTGTAATTCATATTTGAAAAACCGAGGGTGTATAAGAATGTGACATTTGGCTATATATGAAGTCTTGATCCTAAAAGTTTAGGATACTAATACAAACGTCAGAGTAATATGTGTAAGATGGAGTTTACAGAGTATTGTTAGAGAAAATCATAATATATATACCGATGACATGGAATATAAATTTTTATTCAGAAGACACTTTATTTTAGAGGTTCAGAGTCTTAGATTAATTTTCATAAGAAAGTGATATTGGCTTCTGAATTATTTTAGTGATAATAGATATAGTTAGTTCATCATGTGAATGTGTTCAACTCAGAATCAACTGTAATCACTTTTTAGAGGTTCAGAGTCTTAGATCAGTTCTCATCTGAAACTGACTTTGGCTTCTAAATTATTTTAATTGCAGTTGAATAAACAATGGATAGTACAGTATGTTGTTAAGCTGTCACTTGGATTCTATATTTGATCAACTGAGGAACCCTAAACAAAAGAGGGAGAGCTGTGCGCACAGTCCTGATCAAAACTAATCGCTATAGAGGATGATCGAGTAATCCAAAACTATATGATCACGATAATCATTTATTAAGTACATATGATTCATGACATAGTGAGTGTGAAGTGTCCATATGATGGGATATTACAAATGAGTATCCATGAAAATAGTTTCTATAAAATAAATGAGCTCCAAACTGTATATATGTGATATTGATTGAAATAAACTGAAGGTGAGAAATTCAGATATGGATCCTTGAAGGGTCTAACAACTACGTGTGCTAACCACATGCAAAGTATAGAAATGATACAACCGGCAGATTTACATATACGCGGAAAGAAGCAAAGAAGGACCAAGTTTGTTCTTAAGAAAAGTTAAACCCTCCACCATCAATTTTTTGCTCACACTTTTTATGAAGGGGTGTTAAGTGACATTTGAAACGTAATAGGCAAACATGATAAACTCTTTGACAATTGCGGATACATGTATTTTAAGTACACAAGTAGTAAATAGGTGTAAATAGAACAAAGAAAAGTTTAAATACAACAACTTACATGGAGTAATGGAAAAAGTGTCCAATATTTGGGTTTATTATGTATATCTAATGGGTTGCTATGAAAGACTAATGGGTTAAAGAGATCGAAGTTACATAGAGTAATGAAAGAAGTACTACGGTATTTGGATGTATTATGAATAAGTAATGGGTTACTTAGATCGAAATGATATAGGGTAATGGAAGAAGTATTACGGTATTTGGATGTATTATGAATAAGTAATGGGTGACATAGATCAACGTCACATAGAGTAACGAAAGAAGTACTACGGTATTTGGATTTATTATGATAAACTAATGGGTTCCATATTCAAGGTTATTCAAGGTTACTGGACCAGCCAGTCCAATATTTGGGTTTATTATGTATATCTAATGGGTTGCTATGAAAGACTAATGGGTTAAAAGTGACATAGAGTAATGAAAGAAGTACTACGGTATTTGGATGTATTATGAATATGTAATGGGTTCTTAGATCGAAGTGATATAGAGTAATGGAAGAAGTACTACGGTATTTGGATGTATTATGAATAAGTAATGGGTTCTTAGATCGAAGTGATATAGAGTAATGGAAGAAGTACTACGGTATTTGGATGTATTATGAATAAGTAAGGGGTGACATAGATCAACGTCACATAGAGTAATGAAATATGTACTACGGTATTTGGATTTATTATGATAAACTAATGGGTTCCGTATTCAAGGTTATTTTATGCTGGAAGAAAGAAAAACAGACATACATACGAGCAATTAATTTATTCAGTACCAAAGAATCAATTCACGTCCAAAAATGAAAAGAACATTAGTCCACGAGTAATTAATTAGTTTAGTGCCTGGCAGCGTAATATATTTGTTCGATTGCCAAAGAATTAATTCGTAAAAAAAAGGAAAAAAGAATTGGATGCAGCACCGGGACTTCCCGGGAGGTCACCCATCCCAGTACTATTCCGGCCCAAGGGCATTTAACTGCAGAGTTCTGATGGGATCTGGTGGCGTGGCCCTGGTATGACCGCATCACGCTGCAAATGGTGGTATCCAAGTTTATAATAGCCAGTTGTTGAGGCATGAACATGGTTTAGGTAAAAGTTCGAGGGAGGAATAATGTTTATCGATGATGGAGAATTTCATAGAAAAAATCAACTCCGCGAGACAATAAACCACCGGGGAAAAGTAAACCATCGCTACATTATCGCTACATTATCGTAAACCATCGCTACATTATCAAATACACGGGAATAGTTACATCGAGTCTAAAATTTAGCTTAAAGGCCCTGAATAAAATCATACTTTGCGTTGAAGTAGTCGGAATAAGATATCGGGAGCCGTCGCAACATTAATGAATCGGGAGGAGGAGGAAAACCATCGGCACCGGAATAGTTACCATCGGGTAAAAAATGTAGGCTTAAAGGCCTCTGAATTAAATCATACTTTGCGTTGAAGTCATCGGAATGGAATATCGGGAGAGCCTCCGCAACATTAATGAATCGGGAGGAGGAGGAAAACCATCGGCACCGGAATAGTTACGTCGAGTAAAAAAAATCGGCCTAAAGGCACTGAATTAATCGTTATTTACGTTGAAGTCAACGGAATTGAATTTCGGGATCATGTCACAAAATTAAAGCAACCCCAAACATCGGGAGGAGAAGGAAACCATCGGGTCCACGGAAATAGTTACGGCCGAGTAAGAAATTAATGCTTGAAGCCCCTGAATTAAATCGTACTTTTGCGTTGAAGCGTATGGAATTTAATTTCATGAGCCCGTCGCGACACTAAACCATCGCTAATATTCGGGAGGAGGGGGAATTTCAAAAGGGACTTGACTTGATCCCTCTGAGTAATTTGTTTCGGGAGTAAAAACGGGCCTAAATTATGAATCAAGTTCAGTGGAAAGGGAAATATTTTGAATTAAAAGGGATGGGATTAAACCGGAGAAGTTCGTTAAAGGGAAATATTTAAAGTTAAAGGTATAGTAATAAAGTGAAGCAAACGGTTTGATTGATTGTTCCGAAAATAGCGTAGAAAGAAATAATAAATAAGCAATAGCAATAATTTATTCACCCTAAGTTGTAGGCAATTAATTAATAGGGTTAGTTAAATTAGGGTCCCTCTGAAAAGCAAGGGGAAAAATCAACTTAATTAATATCGGGAGGAGGAAGAAACCATCATGGAAAATTAAACCATCGGCCTCCAGGAAAAATAGTTATAATTAAATCGTACTTTGCGTTGAAATCAAAGGAATTTAATATCGGGAGCCGTCGCAGCATGAAAGCATCGCTCTATCGGGAGCCGTAGGACACAATCGGGAAAGAATATTCCATCGGGCTCCACGAAAATAGTTACATGGGGTCTTTAAATTAAGGCTTAAAGGCCCCTGGGCCAAATCATTATTTGCGTTTTCGTCAAAGGAATGGGATATCAAGAGCCGCAGCAACATTAACAAATCATAAATATCGAGAGGAGGAGGATGAACAATTGCTCGAACCCCTCGAAGCTAATTGTTTCGCGAGTAAGTGCGAGCCTAGTTCGTATAAGGAAATATTAAAAGGAGATGTTTTAACAAAGATAAAGTTATAGCAACCTAAAAAGTGAAGAAGACGGTTCAATTTATTTTTCTGAGAAAGCGTAGAAGGAAATACTGAAAAGGTATTAGCAACAAATAGTTGAAATTATTCCTCTGGAATTTGAGAAATTCGTAGAAGGAAATAGTACAAAGTTATAGCAATAACAAAGTCGATGCAATAATAAAAGCAAAGCAGTAGATTGAATAAAGCATTAAGTTCGTAATAAGGAAATATTTAAAAGTAGAAGCAATAGTAATAATTTGTTCCTCTAATGTACCGGAAATATTTAAGAAGGAAACAAGAAGAAGGGAATATGTAAAAAAAGCATGGGAAAAATCAAATATAACACATAATACATGATACAAGGAACAAATAAATTAAGAGAGCAGAAGGAAACAAAGGAGAAACACGGGATTGAAAAGATTAAAGCTGAAAGGGGGTGTGTTGTATTTATTTCCCACTAGAAATCGCAAGTATTTTACTTAGCCTTACCCTGGAATGATTAACGAGGCGGTTCGTACCCAAAATGGAGGAGTAAGGGTACTCTTTTATCCTTTTGTAATGCCTAAATGGCTTCAGAATCGCTTTCCGAGAACTTGGGCCAAAGATAGTCATGACTAACGGTAGTTGGCCCGTAGCTAAAGGTCAAATGGGGTATCTCTCGCATCGGGAGCCTTTGTCGGACACCGGGCCAGTACAGTTAAGCACTGTCTTTATCGGGACCATAACTTCGTTACCCTTCCGGAAACTTGGGCTAAAGATAGTCATGACTAAGGCTAGTTGGCCCGTAGTTAAAAGTAATCCGGGTCCCATCGCTGATCGAGATCGAGCCATCGTCTGTCGCACCGGGACCATTTGTCGGACCACGCACAGGGCAACCGGGACCATTCTCTCCTTGTCGGAACCCTTCCGAGAACTTGGGCTAAAGATAGTCAAGACTAACTAGTCGCTAAAGCAGTTAGGCGAGCCGGTGAGGACCATCGGGACCATTTTCTGGAGCCAGCAACCCGAGCAGCCTAGAGATGCTTTGTACATCGAGTGTGTCGAGGGACCACGGGCATGAGAAGCCTGGAGTATTGGAACCAATTCTGGGACCATCGAACCGGCCGTGGATCAATTTTGGTCGGGGCGAGGGTTTAGGGAAGGATCAGAGATGGGACCATTTTGGGCATTGATGGAGTTAAGAGTCAATACCTTTTTGGGGTTGATCTGGGCGGGGCGGGGCGGGGTTGGAGTAAAGTAGGGTCTCTGATGGATCAGCGAGCAGATCAGATCTGGGACCACGTAACCCACAACCCTCCCTCCGGGTGGATGGGTTGGGGTAGTGGAGGGTGTAAGGGTGGTCTCCCAACCAAAGGGCGGGCGGTCTGGCTGGTCCCGCGGATGATCCAGAGAAACACAACCCGAGACAGTGTGGTCTCCACAACCACAACCCATCCGACCGTGGTTGCCTCTGTACGTACGAGGTTGCCAGCGGTACTAACTAGGTTAGAGCCCGCCTTCGTACGTGTGGCGTGGCCCAATGAGAGAGAAGAACCAGGTAAATTTGAATTAATTGAGTAAATAGATAAATAAATAGATAAAAATTAAGAATAA
>JAYKYS010000165.1:22500-37500 GCA_036924285.1 Asterella californica | reverse complement strand
GGGTGGTACGGCAAAGTTCACGAGTTATCGGCAACGGAGCTCCGTCCCGCTTCCAACCGTCTAAATGCCCGTCGGCGTTACAACCTTCCTGTATCGATACAAGCCCCGCGAGGAGACGAGAAGGCGGTCGCCCGCAATCTCACACTCCCTTTGAGAACCATCGACACGGTGCGGCGCCCTTCCCCTTGGGTCGCCAGGAGACCGACCACGACATGAATCGAGCCTGATGTGCAAAGGGTGGTTCCGGCGAGGTTAACCCCACCGTGAAGAACTCCCATTTCAACCGAAGAGAAATATCGGGATGCGTCACGACGCATGGCACAAGCTCCACATCGCACTGTCGGTACCCTTTGGGGAGTCGCACCGCAACTTGCGTCGCTGGCACTACCACTCAACTTCCGCCTGCACCATAGAATGGACAGTCCACCGAACAGCGGTGACCCCGTGGAGTCCCTTACCGTGGTATTCTGCCAGATGTGTGACTTCGGTCTCGTGGTACCCCGAGGAGGAGCACCCCCTCATATATACTTCTGGGGAACGGCGGCCCCGCCCTCCTCTTTGGTCCGCGAAAATTATACCACAACCCGATTTTTCTACAAAAACGGCTAAGTAAATGAACCACAGAGGAACATTCCGAAGAAAACCCAGACGCGTCAGACCCTGGGAACACGCATACTCGGGAAAAGGAGACCGTGACAGACTCCCAGAACACGCATACTCGGGAAAAGGAGACCGCGAAAGACTCCCAGAACATTGCGCGAATCATTGCATACTCGGGAAACGAGACCACGGCAGACTCCCGAGGCATGGGAGTTGACCGCATGGTCAACCCCAAGGCCATCGAGGACTCACCCCTTGCAACTCATGGAACCGTGCGGGTCTGACAGTCCTTCTTGTCAGGCTCCCCCGGATCTCACGTAGAGACACGAGCCTAGACAGGGTACAGCCTTCAATGCATCTCCCGCGGGTTACGGGGCACGCGACAGCCGCACCCGCCGGGGGTGGCTCGCCGACGGAACCCCCTTCCCTTATATATACTTCTGGGGAACGGCGGCCCCGCCCTCCTCTTTGGTCCGCGAAAATTATACCACAACCCGATTCATTCTAGCGGCTAAGTCCTCAAGGGTGCGGCACCAAAAATGCGATAACTCGGCCATTTAGATTCAGAATGCATTAATTCTTTTTTCACAAGGACTGTTTTCAGTTGGGGCACGTGCATGGTGAATTTCAGGGTCATTGGCTTATGGATTAAATTCTCGCTCACGAATAAGTGACCCAGATTCACTAAAACAGTCTCCACTGCCTACACGTGGGTACAGATCACTCCAGATCTCGAAGGTGGCTCGATGAAATTGGCTCAAATAAATTTTAGGTGTGAGGACTACTCTCGAGCTACCCGAGGGGAAAATTTCAGGTCAAATGGGGACGGTTTAATCAGCCGAATATAATTTCAACTGATAATTAGACAGAAAATCCTGGAAAAATATAAAACGATGGGTTAAGAATGATATTACATCACCAAGAAATCTATTAATTTTATACTTCGAACCATAATTATTTTCGGGGCGAGAGAACTTATAAATTTATTTATCTGCATTTATATTCTCCATGATTTTATCAATAATCTATATATGTGCTAAAATGTACAGTAAAGATCAGAACCATTCATTTAGTGGTAATAAATGTGTCATATTTTGGTGATATAATATCAGAATAAGTAAGATATTATATCATCAAAAGTTTAACCAATTTTACATCGTTATTATTCTCAAGGAGAGAGAATTTATAAGTTGACTTGTCTTTATTTTAAGTCTCTAATATTAATAGAATATGTAGATGTTCTAACGGGTTGTTTTATCTCAAACTTGTCTTTTAGAAATATGTTATCTTCATTTAGTACTAAACCCATTTGGATAATTCTTTCCATATAGACAACACTGTTTTTCTAACAGCTATTTCTACAAAGTAATTAATAATGAATTTTCTTCTCGACGTAGAGATCCATGCACATTTTCTTCTAAGTTATATGATAGTAGGTGGAAAAAATAGATATTGTATTATTTTAGCACATAGTTATTTTGAAAGTACTGCGTATATAAGATAGTGAGATACCCGTTTAGTTTTAATGATCATCCGTACTTATACTGTCAATAAGACCGTTTCATTATTTGTAGTCGTAGTAGTGAAGCTAGACTTGATATTTCGACTTAATTAAAACCTTGAATCAAGCTAATATGTAATATGCTAGAATGAAACATGAAAGTTGTTATGTGGAATATATGTATATGATAATATCCCCGCATCTAGACATTTGGATTGGTTATATTATTTTAACGTTGAGATGCACGAACTTGTTTAGACTGATCATATGCAAAACATCAAAACGTTATTGGGCTTGTGTATTTTAGGGTTAGAACGAAATATTACCTTATAAACTCATGAATATACTTGTGAGTTTACCAGTTATTGCAAATAGGTCTTGAGTGATATTTGATGAGTAGAATTTCTTGTATTTGATGAAATAGTTGGGAGGATAATTCAAACTCAATTTAACTCATTGTTGGTAAATCTGCCACTAAAATGTTGATAAACAAGATAATGTGTTTTATGTATTCTACTATGCAGATCAGAAAAGTACTTAGTACTTAGAGATGTACATGGTTGTTAATGTTCTCGAAGAGAAGAGATGCAAGTCATGAGTTAAGATAGTACTTTGGTAGTAAATTGGTACTAAGTCTGAATAAAACTTCTAATACAAAGATGAAGATGAGAACTATAACATAGTTGCAAACAAGACCATCATATTATTGTCGTCTAAGTTTCATCTCAGTTTCTTGAATAGATAGAATAAAGGATATTTCAACCTAAGATATACAAACCTCTCGTAATATATATAATCTACTACTACACATAGTATTTAGTATTTAGTTGTCAATGTAGACTCAATAATTCAGCCTAAATCTACCTTCTATTTGTTCTAGTCAAACACGAAAAAGAAAGATATAATGTTGCATAGAAAGTTCATGACGAGTATATCCTTTGATGTATCGTAAAACAATACAACAAGAGTATATTGGAGTAAAGTTTCTAAAATATATATCATTGATAGTAAATGCTACACAAAAAATACACAGTATTAATTACTACATGCAAAGCATGACAAGTATTACGTATCATTTTCATAATGGAGAGTATATCTTTGGATGAATCGTGAAACAATACATCCAAGAGTATATTGGAGTAAAGTTTCTAAAATATATATCATTGATAGTAAATGCTACATAAAAAAATACAGTATCAAATTACTACATGCAGAGCATGACAAGTTTTAAGTATCAGTGCCATAATGGAATGGATATCTTCGAGTAGAGTTTCTAATTTAAAAAACATCTGGGTATTAAACCGTACATGAAACACTGAACCATGGAAAACAGAATACAACTTATATTCAGGTTGATTTTATTATTCAAATCTTTACTCTGTATATATCTTGAACTGGTGTATATATGATAACATCCAAAAAGAACATTACCAGTTATTACAAAAGGGTCCTAAGTGATATTCATGACGAGTATATTCTTTGATGTATCGTAAAACAATACATCCAAGAGTATATTGGAATAAAGTTTCTAAAATATATATCATTGATAGTAAATGCTACATCAAAAACTTACAGTATTAGTTACTACATGCAGAGCATGACAAGTTTTAAGTATTAGTGTCATAATGGAATGGATATTTTCGAGTAGAGTTTCTAATTTAAAATACATCTGGGTATTAAATGTACATGAAACAGTGAACCATGGAAAACAGAATACAACTTTTATTCAGATTGATTTTATTATTCAAATCTTTATATGTTACCCTATGTATATCTTGAACTGGTGTATATATGATAATATCCAAAAAGAATATTATCAATTATTAGGAAAGGTTCTTAATCAAGAACCAATGTATATCAGATTATAGTACTTTGGTACTAAGGCTGAATTAAACTCTAAGAACAAATTAAGATGGTCTTATTGATGAGAAAAGTCATAAACTATCTTACATATAATATTAATTCACAAACAACTAAAGTTTGATACTATAGAGAGTCAGTCTTAAATCAAGAGAATTCAAAAATGAAGTTGAGAATTAAATATACTGTAGTTGCAAACAGTACCATCGCATTACTATCCTCTAAGTGATATTGGTGCGATTTTCTTGAGTCGATAGAATAAGTACTGCTTGTCATTAAAACCTAAGATATACCTAACTCTCGTGATGTAAATAATCTACTACTATACTTAATATGTAGTTGTCAAGTTGGACTTGATAATTCAACCTAAATACCTTTCATTTGTTTTAGTCAAGTATGAGAAAGAAAGATATAACCTTATATACATATATAAAAGTCATGACAAGTATATCTTCTTATCAATGTATTTTAAAAGAATACATTCAAGGGTAAAGTTTCTCAAACATCTATCATTGATAGTAAATCTACATAGAAAGACATATAGTATGAACTACTACATGCAGAGAATGAAAAGTAAGAAGTATATGTGTAATAATGGGATCTATATCTTGGAGTAAAGTTTCAAAAACATCTCGGTATTAAATGGAACAATAAAACATGGAAAACAGAATACAACTTATGTTCAAGTTGATTTCCTTATTGAAATCCTTATATGTTACCAGATGTATAAATATATAGCTTTAATTGGTGTATAGATGACCATATCCAAAATATTAAACCGACATTACATGTGTCTTTAAGATCTAGCCTGAAGGTATATGAAGTATATATGATGGACTACATGTGATATTCAGTTAAGTGAATATAAAATATATTTAGAATAATTGTCAAGTTATTTAAATTTAGAAATTGAACCATGTGTAGATTGACCATATGCACATATCAGAACGCTATTGGGATTATGTATTTAAGTTTTAGGGTCAGAAAAGCTTAATAAGTAAATTTTCCCGGAGAGAGGTTATCAGTTGAGGGTTATATTCGTGAAGTGAAGAGATGAATGTCATGAATTAAGGTAGAACTTCGGTAAACAGTCTAAGTAATAGTTAAAACCTATAAGATGTAAATTAATATAATGGTATTATTTGATGAAACCTAAGACACGATTTAGTATATAAATGAAATTTTAGTTTGATAATCTAGAGTCTTACGAACAAGAAAATACAAAAGATAAAGGTGAGGCCTAACTATTTATTGTTGTAAACTTCTCATTAGTGAAATATCATCTTATTGTTATCCAAGAGATTTATGGTGAGATTTATGAATCAAGTCCAGCTTAACTACTATACATACGTGCCACGTAAATAAAAATGACACTACATGTGTATTTAAGTTATATAAGGTTAGAAATGAACAGATATTATGAGTAGCTTAAGGTTTAAAGACATAAATTCGTGTAAGAATATCATAAGTCACTTTGAGAAGTATCTTCTTGTATCTGTTAGGAGAAGTATGGTTAATCAATTAAAACCAAATGTATAAACTATGAATATAAACACATATAGTAATTATATTCAGATTAAGACATATTTAGATTCACCTACACATATAGTATGTAGTAGTCAAGCTGGACTTTATAACTCAACATGATTAATATTCAATCTGTTCTGAACACTGAAAAAACTCACGTATGGAGGATAAATGATTGATAGAATAAATCATGTTGAGCATTGAAACGGAGCGTGTTCTAATTATTTGAATCATGTAATACTTAATCAACTAATTCTACTTATATTTGTTAAATATTTTGAAACCAAGTTCTACATGATAAACCAAAAAGAGAAAGATGTAGGGTTACAATATGGTACCACAAGTTTCAAAAACATCTGATATTAAATTGATACTACATGTGTATGAATAGGGTTCTAGGGTTAGGAATGAACACTATGAATATCTACGGTTTATACTTCAGAGGAATGTTTCCAGTGTAAAAGGGTCAGAAACCATCTAAATGACATTTCTAATGACATCTGAGTGAGACCAGTCTTGATCTTTAAGTTGTTGTATTTGATAGGATAAGCGACTCATTAAAAGTGAATATATATCAAACTCTTTTGAATATAGTAGTTAAGCTGGACTTGATTTTCAAACCTATATCAAGATCTTGCTTGTTTTTAACAATGAATAAACTACTATACGAGAAAAGAGAAAATTGTAATGATACGTATAAAGATGAACTTCAGTACATATGGTTAAAGTCAATAGGAAAAGCCAAGAGAGTAGAGAAAATATTAGTGGAAGAGATATAGAGATCATATTTTATTTAAACTTTGAATCAACATTTATATGAGTTAATGGAAAGGGAAGATGTAATGACGAGTACGAAGTATCAGTACTTTAACATAATACAATACATCCAATAATAAATTGGATTAAAGTTTAAAAAGCATGATGTTAAATGCTATTGTAAGATAAATAAATCAAGAATGAAGAAAATTATCAGTTGAGGGTTGTTGACGTTAAGAGAAGAGAAAATCATGAATCATGATACTACTTGGATATAATAAGATTAAATTGATATAATGGGTATTATTTGACGAAACATCAGAATATATAAAGAAATTAAAGTTTGATACTATAGAGTTTTAACAACACGAGAACACAAAAGTTGAAGTTCAAACTTAACTTTATTATCGTCTAGGACTTCCCATGAGTAATTGAACCGTAATATTATTGTCATCTAAGTCAAGTTGATGTGAATTTCTTGTGATTTTTTTTCTATTGAGAGAACAAGTAAAGTTACTCACTAGAATCTAACTTATACCAAATTCTTTTGTATATATTAGACTAGTGAAGTTATTAAAATATTCAAGACATAGATTAAAGACAACAACAAAAAACCAAGGGAGTACAGAAAATATTAGTGGTTGTTCGCTTGAGTAAAGTTTAAAAAACATAGGTGTTCAATGCTACTGCAAGATAAATGAATCAAGAATGGAGAACATTATCAGTTGAGGGTTAAGGGTTGTTGACGTTAACAGCTGAGATGTTAGTCATGAATCCTCGTACTGCTCAACATAATAAGATGAAATGAATATAATGCTATTATTTGACGAAAGTCAGATCAGATGCATAAACCATTTGATATATAAAGAAGATTAAAGTGTTACACGTAAATAAAAATGACACTATATGTGCATTTTAGTTATATAGGGTTAGAAATGAACAGATATTATGAGTAGCTTAAGGTTTAAAGACATAAATTCGTGTAAGAATATCATAAGTCACTTTGAGAAGTATCTTCTTGTATCTGTTAGGAGAAGTATGGTTAATCAATTAAAACCAAATGTATATCAAACTATATGTATAAACTATGAATATAAACACATATAGTAATTATATTCAGATTAATACATATTTAGATTCACCTACACATATAGTATGTAGTAGTCAAGCTGGACTTTATAACTCAACATGATTAATATTCAATCTGTTCTGGACACTGAAAAAACTCACGTATGGAGGATAAATGATTGATAGAATAAATCAGGTTGAGCATTGAAACGGAGCGTGTTCGAATTATTTGAATCATGTAATACTTTATCAAGTTGGACTCCTTTAAACTCTTCATAAAGTTATACATATGATCAAATGGAAAAGAAAGATGCAATGTGACATATGAGAAGTCAGTACCTCGAGTATTATAAGAAGGGAATACATGGAAGGATATACTCAAGTATAGTCTACAAAACAATTCATTTTAAATGGTACATAGGAAAACCGAACATGGAGACAGTATACAAATAGATTGATTTTATATTGGAACTAAATTCAAATATAAAGCACGTTCAACTTGGTTATCTTGACCATATGCAAGATATCAGAACGATAGCACATGTCCATTTAAGTTTGAGGGTTAGACATGAACATGAAATATCATATGCAAATAGCGTAGGGTTTAAACTCATGTAATTCTGAGGAATCTTTAAGATACATGTTAATCTTTAATACTTGAAAAGACAGAGAAGGATGTCAATAATCCATAGTGAAAAATTGAGTGATTTAATTGAAAAGCATAGATGAGTTCCATGAATTAAAATAGTACTTTGGCAAAAGTATGAGTAAATGTTGTAAGATCTTGTTAATAGAGGCTCATTGTATGAAGAAATCCTAATAAATGCATAAATGATATAAAGTTCAAGTTTTAATTCACAGAAAAATTTAGTTTAATGTTGCAGAAATTAAATGTTGGCAGAAACTGATATTGGTTTCTGAATTATTTTAATTGTTAATTGACATAGTTAGTTGATTAGTAAATATGTCCAACTGTCTCTAGTAACTTAGATATGAAAAACCCAGAGTGTATAAACAAGAGTGAAAGACCTTGTTTGAAGTATATAATCCTAAATAGGCAAGTATAGTACTTCGGTAAACATGAAAGATCTGATTGATAAGTTGTGATTCGATGGAAAATCACAAAACTCAGATAAGCGATCTAAAATAATGATTTTAATTCATAGAGATGTTACAGTTGAAACTTTACAGTATTAGATTAATTTATGTCTGAAACTGACTTTGGCTTCTGAATTATTTTAGTGATAGTAGATATAGTTACTTGACAGTGTGAATCTGCTCAACTCTCACTTGTAATTCATATTTGAAAAACCGAGGGTGTATAAGAATGTGACATTTGGCTATATATGAAGTCTTGATCCTAAAAGTTTAGGATACTAATACAAACGTCAGAGTAATATGTGTAAGATGGAGTTTACAGAGTATTGTTAGAGAAAATCATAATATATATACCGATGACATGGAATATAAATTTTTATTCAGAAGACACTTTATTTTAGAGGTTCAGAGTCTTAGATTAATTTTCATAAGAAAGTGATATTGGCTTCTGAATTATTTTAGTGATAATAGATATAGTTAGTTCATCATGTGAATGTGTTCAACTCAGAATCAACTGTAATCACTTTTTAGAGGTTCAGAGTCTTAGATCAGTTCTCATCTGAAACTGACTTTGGCTTCTAAATTATTTTAATTGCAGTTGAATAAACAATGGATAGTACAGTATGTTGTTAAGCTGTCACTTGGATTCTATATTTGATCAACTGAGGAACCCTAAACAAAAGAGGGAGAGCTGTGCGCACAGTCCTGATCAAAACTAATCGCTATAGAGGATGATCGAGTAATCCAAAACTATATGATCACGATAATCATTTATTAAGTACATATGATTCATGACATAGTGAGTGTGAAGTGTCCATATGATGGGATATTACAAATGAGTATCCATGAAAATAGTTTCTATAAAATAAATGAGCTCCAAACTGTATATATGTGATATTGATTGAAATAAACTGAAGGTGAGAAATTCAGATATGGATCCTTGAAGGGTCTAACAACTACGTGTGCTAACCACATGCAAAGTATAGAAATGATACAACCGGCAGATTTACATATACGCGGAAAGAAGCAAAGAAGGACCAAGTTTGTTCTTAAGAAAAGTTAAACCCTCCACCATCAATTTTTTGCTCACACTTTTTATGAAGGGGTGTTAAGTGACATTTGAAACGTAATAGGCAAACATGATAAACTCTTTGACAATTGCGGATACATGTATTTTAAGTACACAAGTAGTAAATAGGTGTAAATAGAACAAAGAAAAGTTTAAATACAACAACTTACATGGAGTAATGGAAAAAGTGTCCAATATTTGGGTTTATTATGTATATCTAATGGGTTGCTATGAAAGACTAATGGGTTAAAGAGATCGAAGTTACATAGAGTAATGAAAGAAGTACTACGGTATTTGGATGTATTATGAATAAGTAATGGGTTACTTAGATCGAAATGATATAGGGTAATGGAAGAAGTATTACGGTATTTGGATGTATTATGAATAAGTAATGGGTGACATAGATCAACGTCACATAGAGTAACGAAAGAAGTACTACGGTATTTGGATTTATTATGATAAACTAATGGGTTCCATATTCAAGGTTATTCAAGGTTACTGGACCAGCCAGTCCAATATTTGGGTTTATTATGTATATCTAATGGGTTGCTATGAAAGACTAATGGGTTAAAAGTGACATAGAGTAATGAAAGAAGTACTACGGTATTTGGATGTATTATGAATATGTAATGGGTTCTTAGATCGAAGTGATATAGAGTAATGGAAGAAGTACTACGGTATTTGGATGTATTATGAATAAGTAATGGGTTCTTAGATCGAAGTGATATAGAGTAATGGAAGAAGTACTACGGTATTTGGATGTATTATGAATAAGTAAGGGGTGACATAGATCAACGTCACATAGAGTAATGAAATATGTACTACGGTATTTGGATTTATTATGATAAACTAATGGGTTCCGTATTCAAGGTTATTTTATGCTGGAAGAAAGAAAAACAGACATACATACGAGCAATTAATTTATTCAGTACCAAAGAATCAATTCACGTCCAAAAATGAAAAGAACATTAGTCCACGAGTAATTAATTAGTTTAGTGCCTGGCAGCGTAATATATTTGTTCGATTGCCAAAGAATTAATTCGTAAAAAAAAGGAAAAAAGAATTGGATGCAGCACCGGGACTTCCCGGGAGGTCACCCATCCCAGTACTATTCCGGCCCAAGGGCATTTAACTGCAGAGTTCTGATGGGATCTGGTGGCGTGGCCCTGGTATGACCGCATCACGCTGCAAATGGTGGTATCCAAGTTTATAATAGCCAGTTGTTGAGGCATGAACATGGTTTAGGTAAAAGTTCGAGGGAGGAATAATGTTTATCGATGATGGAGAATTTCATAGAAAAAATCAACTCCGCGAGACAATAAACCACCGGGGAAAAGTAAACCATCGCTACATTATCGCTACATTATCGTAAACCATCGCTACATTATCAAATACACGGGAATAGTTACATCGAGTCTAAAATTTAGCTTAAAGGCCCTGAATAAAATCATACTTTGCGTTGAAGTAGTCGGAATAAGATATCGGGAGCCGTCGCAACATTAATGAATCGGGAGGAGGAGGAAAACCATCGGCACCGGAATAGTTACCATCGGGTAAAAAATGTAGGCTTAAAGGCCTCTGAATTAAATCATACTTTGCGTTGAAGTCATCGGAATGGAATATCGGGAGAGCCTCCGCAACATTAATGAATCGGGAGGAGGAGGAAAACCATCGGCACCGGAATAGTTACGTCGAGTAAAAAAAATCGGCCTAAAGGCACTGAATTAATCGTTATTTACGTTGAAGTCAACGGAATTGAATTTCGGGATCATGTCACAAAATTAAAGCAACCCCAAACATCGGGAGGAGAAGGAAACCATCGGGTCCACGGAAATAGTTACGGCCGAGTAAGAAATTAATGCTTGAAGCCCCTGAATTAAATCGTACTTTTGCGTTGAAGCGTATGGAATTTAATTTCATGAGCCCGTCGCGACACTAAACCATCGCTAATATTCGGGAGGAGGGGGAATTTCAAAAGGGACTTGACTTGATCCCTCTGAGTAATTTGTTTCGGGAGTAAAAACGGGCCTAAATTATGAATCAAGTTCAGTGGAAAGGGAAATATTTTGAATTAAAAGGGATGGGATTAAACCGGAGAAGTTCGTTAAAGGGAAATATTTAAAGTTAAAGGTATAGTAATAAAGTGAAGCAAACGGTTTGATTGATTGTTCCGAAAATAGCGTAGAAAGAAATAATAAATAAGCAATAGCAATAATTTATTCACCCTAAGTTGTAGGCAATTAATTAATAGGGTTAGTTAAATTAGGGTCCCTCTGAAAAGCAAGGGGAAAAATCAACTTAATTAATATCGGGAGGAGGAAGAAACCATCATGGAAAATTAAACCATCGGCCTCCAGGAAAAATAGTTATAATTAAATCGTACTTTGCGTTGAAATCAAAGGAATTTAATATCGGGAGCCGTCGCAGCATGAAAGCATCGCTCTATCGGGAGCCGTAGGACACAATCGGGAAAGAATATTCCATCGGGCTCCACGAAAATAGTTACATGGGGTCTTTAAATTAAGGCTTAAAGGCCCCTGGGCCAAATCATTATTTGCGTTTTCGTCAAAGGAATGGGATATCAAGAGCCGCAGCAACATTAACAAATCATAAATATCGAGAGGAGGAGGATGAACAATTGCTCGAACCCCTCGAAGCTAATTGTTTCGCGAGTAAGTGCGAGCCTAGTTCGTATAAGGAAATATTAAAAGGAGATGTTTTAACAAAGATAAAGTTATAGCAACCTAAAAAGTGAAGAAGACGGTTCAATTTATTTTTCTGAGAAAGCGTAGAAGGAAATACTGAAAAGGTATTAGCAACAAATAGTTGAAATTATTCCTCTGGAATTTGAGAAATTCGTAGAAGGAAATAGTACAAAGTTATAGCAATAACAAAGTCGATGCAATAATAAAAGCAAAGCAGTAGATTGAATAAAGCATTAAGTTCGTAATAAGGAAATATTTAAAAGTAGAAGCAATAGTAATAATTTGTTCCTCTAATGTACCGGAAATATTTAAGAAGGAAACAAGAAGAAGGGAATATGTAAAAAAAGCATGGGAAAAATCAAATATAACACATAATACATGATACAAGGAACAAATAAATTAAGAGAGCAGAAGGAAACAAAGGAGAAACACGGGATTGAAAAGATTAAAGCTGAAAGGGGGTGTGTTGTATTTATTTCCCACTAGAAATCGCAAGTATTTTACTTAGCCTTACCCTGGAATGATTAACGAGGCGGTTCGTACCCAAAATGGAGGAGTAAGGGTACTCTTTTATCCTTTTGTAATGCCTAAATGGCTTCAGAATCGCTTTCCGAGAACTTGGGCCAAAGATAGTCATGACTAACGGTAGTTGGCCCGTAGCTAAAGGTCAAATGGGGTATCTCTCGCATCGGGAGCCTTTGTCGGACACCGGGCCAGTACAGTTAAGCACTGTCTTTATCGGGACCATAACTTCGTTACCCTTCCGGAAACTTGGGCTAAAGATAGTCATGACTAAGGCTAGTTGGCCCGTAGTTAAAAGTAATCCGGGTCCCATCGCTGATCGAGATCGAGCCATCGTCTGTCGCACCGGGACCATTTGTCGGACCACGCACAGGGCAACCGGGACCATTCTCTCCTTGTCGGAACCCTTCCGAGAACTTGGGCTAAAGATAGTCAAGACTAACTAGTCGCTAAAGCAGTTAGGCGAGCCGGTGAGGACCATCGGGACCATTTTCTGGAGCCAGCAACCCGAGCAGCCTAGAGATGCTTTGTACATCGAGTGTGTCGAGGGACCACGGGCATGAGAAGCCTGGAGTATTGGAACCAATTCTGGGACCATCGAACCGGCCGTGGATCAATTTTGGTCGGGGCGAGGGTTTAGGGAAGGATCAGAGATGGGACCATTTTGGGCATTGATGGAGTTAAGAGTCAATACCTTTTTGGGGTTGATCTGGGCGGGGCGGGGCGGGGTTGGAGTAAAGTAGGGTCTCTGATGGATCAGCGAGCAGATCAGATCTGGGACCACGTAACCCACAACCCTCCCTCCGGGTGGATGGGTTGGGGTAGTGGAGGGTGTAAGGGTGGTCTCCCAACCAAAGGGCGGGCGGTCTGGCTGGTCCCGCGGATGATCCAGAGAAACACAACCCGAGACAGTGTGGTCTCCACAACCACAACCCATCCGACCGTGGTTGCCTCTGTACGTACGAGGTTGCCAGCGGTACTAACTAGGTTAGAGCCCGCCTTCGTACGTGTGGCGTGGCCCAATGAGAGAGAAGAACCAGGTAAATTTGAATTAATTGAGTAAATAGATAAATAAATAGATAAAAATTAAGAATAAATAGATAAAAATTAAAGAATGAATAAATGAATAAGAGATAAATAAATAAAATTAAATTAGAAATAATAAAAAAGAATAATATTTAAATAATTGAATTTGGTGTTCCTTTTTACCTTGGCCATTTTCTGTGTTCGGACACACCTGCGGGCTAATCCACGTGGCAAGTTGGCATTTTGTCCATTCCAGGTTTGGATCTGAGTGGCAGAACACCTGCCACGTGTCAAAAGAATAAGGGATATTGAGTGGGACTCCGCACGTAAGTCCACGTGGCATCCAACCCAACATTTAGACGGAAATCATACTTCCGCATAAATTTCGAGTATTCTGGCGATATAAGAGCACCCTCACGTGTTGACACGTGGCAACATCCCTACTTCCAACATTCAGGGAAAGGGATTTTCTGAGTACATAAGAGGTACTCATTTCCATCTCCTAAAAAATGAAGGAGTACTGCGAATGAGAGAGTGCCACGTGGTAGATTTATTACGGTTCACATTTCTTGAAAACCTTTCCACACGTATGGCCACGTGGCATTGGAATTCCACACGAGAAGAAAAATCCGTATAGATGGCCGTTTTCGAGGTCTAGGTTTTCCCTCACACGTGCGTCCACGTGGCACCCACTTCCAACACTTGGTCAAAAGAAAGAAGAAAAGAAAAAGCCTTGTTCTCACGTGCGGGTTAGAATTTTAGAGTTCAAACAGAGTAGTAATAATAATAATAATAATAATAATAATAATAATATTATTATTATTATTATTTCATCTTAAATTCCCTTGAAGTAACTCGTGGCACGTGAGAACTCTCAACCCACCCCCCACGGAAGTAGATGGTAATTTTCGACCCTCCACACACCAAAACACCTTGTTTCGCACGTGCGAACGATAAACACCTCGTCACATAACAAAAAACCGCTGGGACCACACACATGAGGACACGTGGCAGCCGCCTCTACACCCCAACACTTAGCGAAACAAAGACCTTGTCCTAAAGACTAACTACTAAAATGTGAACATATTGTTATTATTCAGAACCCATTCCCACGTGCGATAAGGGTTAACCCTAACTAAAATATGAACAGAATATTGTTATTATTCAAAGTACCCCAACCCTAAAGAACTTGGCTGTTTCTACTTCTGTACGGTTTAGGGTTCCCACGTGAGAACTCCCACGTGTGAAACCCCCCAACGTTGGCGAAC
>JAYKYS010000165.1:0-12500 GCA_036924285.1 Asterella californica | reverse complement strand
TTTCAGTTGGGGCACGTGCATGGTGAATTTCAGGGTCATTGGCTTATGGATTAAATTCTCGCTCACGAATAAGTGACCCAGATTCACTAAAACAGTCTCCACTGCCTACACGTGGGTACAGATCACTCCAGATCTCGAAGGTGGCTCGATGAAATTGGCTCAAATAAATTTTAGGTGTGAGGACTACTCTCGAGCTACCCGAGGGGAAAATTTCAGGTCAAATGGGGACGGTTTAATCAGCCGAATATAATTTCAACTGATAATTAGACAGAAAATCCTGGAAAAATATAAAACGATGGGTTAAGAATGATATTACATCACCAAGAAATCTATTAATTTTATACTTCGAACCATAATTATTTTCGGGGCGAGAGAACTTATAAATTTATTTATCTGCATTTATATTCTCCATGATTTTATCAATAATCTATATATGTGCTAAAATGTACAGTAAAGATCAGAACCATTCATTTAGTGGTAATAAATGTGTCATATTTTGGTGATATAATATCAGAATAAGTAAGATATTATATCATCAAAAGTTTAACCAATTTTACATCGTTATTATTCTCAAGGAGAGAGAATTTATAAGTTGACTTGTCTTTATTTTAAGTCTCTAATATTAATAGAATATGTAGATGTTCTAACGGGTTGTTTTATCTCAAACTTGTCTTTTAGAAATATGTTATCTTCATTTAGTACTAAACCCATTTGGATAATTCTTTCCATATAGACAACACTGTTTTTCTAACAGCTATTTCTACAAAGTAATTAATAATGAATTTTCTTCTCGACGTAGAGATCCATGCACATTTTCTTCTAAGTTATATGATAGTAGGTGGAAAAAATAGATATTGTATTATTTTAGCACATAGTTATTTTGAAAGTACTGCGTATATAAGATAGTGAGATACCCGTTTAGTTTTAATGATCATCCGTACTTATACTGTCAATAAGACCGTTTCATTATTTGTAGTCGTAGTAGTGAAGCTAGACTTGATATTTCGACTTAATTAAAACCTTGAATCAAGCTAATATGTAATATGCTAGAATGAAACATGAAAGTTGTTATGTGGAATATATGTATATGATAATATCCCCGCATCTAGACATTTGGATTGGTTATATTATTTTAACGTTGAGATGCACGAACTTGTTTAGACTGATCATATGCAAAACATCAAAACGTTATTGGGCTTGTGTATTTTAGGGTTAGAACGAAATATTACCTTATAAACTCATGAATATACTTGTGAGTTTACCAGTTATTGCAAATAGGTCTTGAGTGATATTTGATGAGTAGAATTTCTTGTATTTGATGAAATAGTTGGGAGGATAATTCAAACTCAATTTAACTCATTGTTGGTAAATCTGCCACTAAAATGTTGATAAACAAGATAATGTGTTTTATGTATTCTACTATGCAGATCAGAAAAGTACTTAGTACTTAGAGATGTACATGGTTGTTAATGTTCTCGAAGAGAAGAGATGCAAGTCATGAGTTAAGATAGTACTTTGGTAGTAAATTGGTACTAAGTCTGAATAAAACTTCTAATACAAAGATGAAGATGAGAACTATAACATAGTTGCAAACAAGACCATCATATTATTGTCGTCTAAGTTTCATCTCAGTTTCTTGAATAGATAGAATAAAGGATATTTCAACCTAAGATATACAAACCTCTCGTAATATATATAATCTACTACTACACATAGTATTTAGTATTTAGTTGTCAATGTAGACTCAATAATTCAGCCTAAATCTACCTTCTATTTGTTCTAGTCAAACACGAAAAAGAAAGATATAATGTTGCATAGAAAGTTCATGACGAGTATATCCTTTGATGTATCGTAAAACAATACAACAAGAGTATATTGGAGTAAAGTTTCTAAAATATATATCATTGATAGTAAATGCTACACAAAAAATACACAGTATTAATTACTACATGCAAAGCATGACAAGTATTACGTATCATTTTCATAATGGAGAGTATATCTTTGGATGAATCGTGAAACAATACATCCAAGAGTATATTGGAGTAAAGTTTCTAAAATATATATCATTGATAGTAAATGCTACATAAAAAAATACAGTATCAAATTACTACATGCAGAGCATGACAAGTTTTAAGTATCAGTGCCATAATGGAATGGATATCTTCGAGTAGAGTTTCTAATTTAAAAAACATCTGGGTATTAAACCGTACATGAAACACTGAACCATGGAAAACAGAATACAACTTATATTCAGGTTGATTTTATTATTCAAATCTTTACTCTGTATATATCTTGAACTGGTGTATATATGATAACATCCAAAAAGAACATTACCAGTTATTACAAAAGGGTCCTAAGTGATATTCATGACGAGTATATTCTTTGATGTATCGTAAAACAATACATCCAAGAGTATATTGGAATAAAGTTTCTAAAATATATATCATTGATAGTAAATGCTACATCAAAAACTTACAGTATTAGTTACTACATGCAGAGCATGACAAGTTTTAAGTATTAGTGTCATAATGGAATGGATATTTTCGAGTAGAGTTTCTAATTTAAAATACATCTGGGTATTAAATGTACATGAAACAGTGAACCATGGAAAACAGAATACAACTTTTATTCAGATTGATTTTATTATTCAAATCTTTATATGTTACCCTATGTATATCTTGAACTGGTGTATATATGATAATATCCAAAAAGAATATTATCAATTATTAGGAAAGGTTCTTAATCAAGAACCAATGTATATCAGATTATAGTACTTTGGTACTAAGGCTGAATTAAACTCTAAGAACAAATTAAGATGGTCTTATTGATGAGAAAAGTCATAAACTATCTTACATATAATATTAATTCACAAACAACTAAAGTTTGATACTATAGAGAGTCAGTCTTAAATCAAGAGAATTCAAAAATGAAGTTGAGAATTAAATATACTGTAGTTGCAAACAGTACCATCGCATTACTATCCTCTAAGTGATATTGGTGCGATTTTCTTGAGTCGATAGAATAAGTACTGCTTGTCATTAAAACCTAAGATATACCTAACTCTCGTGATGTAAATAATCTACTACTATACTTAATATGTAGTTGTCAAGTTGGACTTGATAATTCAACCTAAATACCTTTCATTTGTTTTAGTCAAGTATGAGAAAGAAAGATATAACCTTATATACATATATAAAAGTCATGACAAGTATATCTTCTTATCAATGTATTTTAAAAGAATACATTCAAGGGTAAAGTTTCTCAAACATCTATCATTGATAGTAAATCTACATAGAAAGACATATAGTATGAACTACTACATGCAGAGAATGAAAAGTAAGAAGTATATGTGTAATAATGGGATCTATATCTTGGAGTAAAGTTTCAAAAACATCTCGGTATTAAATGGAACAATAAAACATGGAAAACAGAATACAACTTATGTTCAAGTTGATTTCCTTATTGAAATCCTTATATGTTACCAGATGTATAAATATATAGCTTTAATTGGTGTATAGATGACCATATCCAAAATATTAAACCGACATTACATGTGTCTTTAAGATCTAGCCTGAAGGTATATGAAGTATATATGATGGACTACATGTGATATTCAGTTAAGTGAATATAAAATATATTTAGAATAATTGTCAAGTTATTTAAATTTAGAAATTGAACCATGTGTAGATTGACCATATGCACATATCAGAACGCTATTGGGATTATGTATTTAAGTTTTAGGGTCAGAAAAGCTTAATAAGTAAATTTTCCCGGAGAGAGGTTATCAGTTGAGGGTTATATTCGTGAAGTGAAGAGATGAATGTCATGAATTAAGGTAGAACTTCGGTAAACAGTCTAAGTAATAGTTAAAACCTATAAGATGTAAATTAATATAATGGTATTATTTGATGAAACCTAAGACACGATTTAGTATATAAATGAAATTTTAGTTTGATAATCTAGAGTCTTACGAACAAGAAAATACAAAAGATAAAGGTGAGGCCTAACTATTTATTGTTGTAAACTTCTCATTAGTGAAATATCATCTTATTGTTATCCAAGAGATTTATGGTGAGATTTATGAATCAAGTCCAGCTTAACTACTATACATACGTGCCACGTAAATAAAAATGACACTACATGTGTATTTAAGTTATATAAGGTTAGAAATGAACAGATATTATGAGTAGCTTAAGGTTTAAAGACATAAATTCGTGTAAGAATATCATAAGTCACTTTGAGAAGTATCTTCTTGTATCTGTTAGGAGAAGTATGGTTAATCAATTAAAACCAAATGTATAAACTATGAATATAAACACATATAGTAATTATATTCAGATTAAGACATATTTAGATTCACCTACACATATAGTATGTAGTAGTCAAGCTGGACTTTATAACTCAACATGATTAATATTCAATCTGTTCTGAACACTGAAAAAACTCACGTATGGAGGATAAATGATTGATAGAATAAATCATGTTGAGCATTGAAACGGAGCGTGTTCTAATTATTTGAATCATGTAATACTTAATCAACTAATTCTACTTATATTTGTTAAATATTTTGAAACCAAGTTCTACATGATAAACCAAAAAGAGAAAGATGTAGGGTTACAATATGGTACCACAAGTTTCAAAAACATCTGATATTAAATTGATACTACATGTGTATGAATAGGGTTCTAGGGTTAGGAATGAACACTATGAATATCTACGGTTTATACTTCAGAGGAATGTTTCCAGTGTAAAAGGGTCAGAAACCATCTAAATGACATTTCTAATGACATCTGAGTGAGACCAGTCTTGATCTTTAAGTTGTTGTATTTGATAGGATAAGCGACTCATTAAAAGTGAATATATATCAAACTCTTTTGAATATAGTAGTTAAGCTGGACTTGATTTTCAAACCTATATCAAGATCTTGCTTGTTTTTAACAATGAATAAACTACTATACGAGAAAAGAGAAAATTGTAATGATACGTATAAAGATGAACTTCAGTACATATGGTTAAAGTCAATAGGAAAAGCCAAGAGAGTAGA
Source organism: Asterella californica (assembly GCA_036924285.1). Taxonomy (NCBI): domain Eukaryota; kingdom Viridiplantae; phylum Streptophyta; class Marchantiopsida; order Marchantiales; family Aytoniaceae; genus Asterella; species Asterella californica. The sequence goes on along the minus strand of JAYKYS010000165.1, from coordinate 7,456 downwards.
GAAAATATTAGTGGAAGAGATATAGAGATCATATTTTATTTAAACTTTGAATCAACATTTATATGAGTTAATGGAAAGGGAAGATGTAATGACGAGTACGAAGTATCAGTACTTTAACATAATACAATACATCCAATAATAAATTGGATTAAAGTTTAAAAAGCATGATGTTAAATGCTATTGTAAGATAAATAAATCAAGAATGAAGAAAATTATCAGTTGAGGGTTGTTGACGTTAAGAGAAGAGAAAATCATGAATCATGATACTACTTGGATATAATAAGATTAAATTGATATAATGGGTATTATTTGACGAAACATCAGAATATATAAAGAAATTAAAGTTTGATACTATAGAGTTTTAACAACACGAGAACACAAAAGTTGAAGTTCAAACTTAACTTTATTATCGTCTAGGACTTCCCATGAGTAATTGAACCGTAATATTATTGTCATCTAAGTCAAGTTGATGTGAATTTCTTGTGATTTTTTTTCTATTGAGAGAACAAGTAAAGTTACTCACTAGAATCTAACTTATACCAAATTCTTTTGTATATATTAGACTAGTGAAGTTATTAAAATATTCAAGACATAGATTAAAGACAACAACAAAAAACCAAGGGAGTACAGAAAATATTAGTGGTTGTTCGCTTGAGTAAAGTTTAAAAAACATAGGTGTTCAATGCTACTGCAAGATAAATGAATCAAGAATGGAGAACATTATCAGTTGAGGGTTAAGGGTTGTTGACGTTAACAGCTGAGATGTTAGTCATGAATCCTCGTACTGCTCAACATAATAAGATGAAATGAATATAATGCTATTATTTGACGAAAGTCAGATCAGATGCATAAACCATTTGATATATAAAGAAGATTAAAGTGTTACACGTAAATAAAAATGACACTATATGTGCATTTTAGTTATATAGGGTTAGAAATGAACAGATATTATGAGTAGCTTAAGGTTTAAAGACATAAATTCGTGTAAGAATATCATAAGTCACTTTGAGAAGTATCTTCTTGTATCTGTTAGGAGAAGTATGGTTAATCAATTAAAACCAAATGTATATCAAACTATATGTATAAACTATGAATATAAACACATATAGTAATTATATTCAGATTAATACATATTTAGATTCACCTACACATATAGTATGTAGTAGTCAAGCTGGACTTTATAACTCAACATGATTAATATTCAATCTGTTCTGGACACTGAAAAAACTCACGTATGGAGGATAAATGATTGATAGAATAAATCAGGTTGAGCATTGAACGGAGCGTGTTCGAATTATTTGAATCATGTAATACTTTATCAAGTTGGACTCCTTTTAAACTCTTCATAAAGTTATACATATGATCAAATGGAAAAGAAAGATGCAATGTGACATATGAGAAAGTCAGTACCTCGAGTATTATAAGAAGGGAATACATGGAAGGATATACTCAAGTATAGTCTACAAAACAATTCATTTTAAATGGTACATAGGAAAACCGAACATGGAGACAGTATACAAATAGATTGATTTTATATTGGAACTAAATTCAAATATAAAGCACGTTCAACTTGGTTATCTTGACCATATGCAAGATATCAGAACGATAGCACATGTCCATTTAAGTTTGAGGGTTAGACATGAACATGAAATATCATATGCAAATAGCGTAGGGTTTAAACTCATGTAATTCTGAGGAATCTTTAAGATACATGTTAATCTTTAATACTTGAAAAGACAGAGAAGGATGTCAATAATCCATAGTGAAAAATTGAGTGATTTAATTGAAAAGCATAGATGAGTTCCATGAATTAAAATAGTACTTTGGCAAAAGTATGAGTAAATGTTGTAAGATCTTGTTAATAGAGGCTCATTGTATGAAGAAATCCTAATAAATGCATAAATGATATAAAGTTCAAGTTTTAATTCACAGAAAAATTTAGTTTAATGTTGCAGAAATTAAATGTTGGCAGAAACTGATATTGGTTTCTGAATTATTTTAATTGTTAATTGACATAGTTAGTTGATTAGTAAATATGTCCAACTGTCTCTAGTAACTTAGATATGAAAAACCCAGAGTGTATAAACAAGAGTGAAAGACCTTGTTTGAAGTATATAATCCTAAATAGGCAAGTATAGTACTTCGGTAAACATGAAAGATCTGATTGATAAGTTGTGATTCGATGGAAATCACAAAACTCAGATAAGCGATCTAAAATAATGATTTTAATTCATAGAGATGTTACAGTTGAAACTTTACAGTATTAGATTAATTTATGTCTGAAACTGACTTTGGCTTCTGAATTATTTTAGTGATAGTAGATATAGTTACTTGACAGTGTGAATCTGCTCAACTCTCACTTGTAATTCATATTTGAAAAAACCGAGGGTGTATAAGAATGTGACATTTGGCTATATATGAAGTCTTGATCCTAAAAGTTTAGGATACTAATACAAACGTCAGAGTAATATGTGTAAGATGGAGTTTACAGAGTATTGTTAGAGAAAATCATAATATATATACCGATGACATGGAATATAAATTTTTATTCAGAAGACACTTTATTTAGAGGTTCAGAGTCTTAGATTAATTTTCATAAGAAAGTGATATTGGCTTCTGAATTATTTTAGTGATAATAGATATAGTTAGTTCATCATGTGAATGTGTTCAACTCAGAATCAACTGTAATCACTTTTTAGAGGTTCAGAGTCTTAGATCAGTTCTCATCTGAAACTGACTTTGGCTTCTAAATTATTTTAATTGCAGTTGAATAAACAATGGATAGTACAGTATGTTGTTAAGCTGTCACTTGGATTCTATATTTGATCAACTGAGGAACCCTAAACAAAAGAGGGAGAGCTGTGCGCACAGTCCTGATCAAAACTAATCGCTATAGAGGATGATCGAGTAATCCAAAACTATATGATCACGATAATCATTTATTAAGTACATATGATTCATGACATAGTGAGTGTGAAGTGTCCATATGATGGGATATTACAAATGAGTATCCATGAAATAGTTTCTATAAAATAAATGAGCTCCAAACTGTATATATGTGATATTGATTGAAATAAACTGAAGGTGAGAAATTCAGATATGGATCCTTGAAGGGTCTAACAACTACGTGTGCTAACCACATGCAAAGTATAGAAATGATACAACCGGCAGATTACATATACGCGGAAAGAAGCAAAGAAGGACCAAGTTTGTTCTTAAGAAAAGTTAAACCCTCCACCATCAATTTTTTGCTCACACTTTTTATGAAGGGGTGTTAAGTGACATTTGAAACGTAATAGGCAAACCATGATAAACTCTTTGACAATTGCGGATACATGTATTTTAAGTACACAAGTAGTAAATAGGTGTAAATAGAACAAAGAAAGTTTAAATACAACAACTTACATGGAGTAATGGAAAAAGTGTCCAATATTTGGGTTTATTATGTATATCTAATGGGTTGCTATGAAAGACTAATGGGTTAAAGAGATCGAAGTTACATAGAGTAATGAAAGAAGTACTACGGTATTTGGATGTATTATGAATAAGTAATGGGTTACTTAGATCGAAATGATATAGGGTAATGGAAGAAGTATTACGGTATTTGGATGTATTATGAATAAGTAATGGGTGACATAGATCAACGTCACATAGAGTAACGAAAGAAGTACTACGGTATTTGGATTTATTATGATAAACTAATGGGTTCCATATTCAAGGTTATTCAAGGTTACTGGACAGCAGCAAGTCCAATATTTGGGTTTATTATGTATATCTAATGGGTTGCTATGAAAGACTAATGGGTTAAAAGTGACATAGAGTAATGAAAGAAGTACTACGGTATTTGGATGTATTATGAATATGTAATGGGTTCTTAGATCGAAGTGATATAGAGTAATGGAAGAAGTACTACGGTCTTTGGATGTATTATGAATAAGTAATGGGTTCTTAGATCGAAGTGATATAGAGTAATGGAAGAAGTACTACGGTATTTGGATGTATTATGAATAAGTAAGGGGTGACATAGATCAACGTCACATAGAGTAATGAAATATGTACTACGGTATTTGGATTTATTATGATAAACTAATGGGTTCCGTATTCAAGGTTATTTTATGCTGGAAGAAAGAAAAACAGACATACATACGAGCAATTAATTTATTCAGTACCAAAGAATCAATTCACGTCCAAAAATGAAAAGAACATTAGTCCACGAGTAATTAATTAGTTTAGTGCCTGGCAGCGTAATATATTTGTTCGATTGCCAAAGAATTAATTCGTTAAAAAAAGGAAAAAAGAATTGGATGCAGCACCGGGGACTTCCCGGGAGGTCACCCATCCCAGTACTATTCCGGCCCAAGGGCATTTAACTGCAGAGTTCTGATGGGATCTGGTGGCGTGGCCCTGGTAATGACCGCATCACGCTGCAAATGGTGGTATCCAAGTTTATAATAGCCAGTTGTTGAGGCATGAACATGGTTTAGGTAAAAGTTCGAGGGAGGAATAATGTTTATCGATGATGGAGAATTTCATAGAAAAAATCAACTCCGCGAGACAATAAACCACGGGGAAAAGTAAACCATCGCTACATTATCGCTACATTATCGTAAACCATCGCTACATTATCAAATACACGGGAATAGTTACATCGAGTCTAAAATTAGCTTAAAGGCCCTGAATAAAATCATACTTTGCGTTGAAGTAGTCGGAATAAGATATCGGGAGCCGTCGCAACATTAATGAATCGGGAGGAGGAGGAAAACCATCGGCACCGGAATAGTTACCATCGGGTAAAAAATGTAGGCTTAAAGGCCTCTGAATTAAATCATACTTTGCGTTGAAGTCATCGGAATGGAATATCGGGAGAGCCTCCGCAACATTAATGAATCGGGAGGAGGAGGAAAACCATCGGCACCGGAATAGTTACGTCGAGTAAAAAAAATCGGCCTAAGGCACTGAATTAATCGTTATTACGTTGAAGTCAACGGAATTGAATTTCGGGATCATGTCACAAAATTAAAGCAACCCAAACATCGGAGGAGAAGGAAACCATCGGGTCCACGGAAATAGTTACGGCCGAGTAAGAAATTAATGCTTGAAGCCCCTGAATTAAATCGTACTTTTGCGTTGAAGCGTATGGAATTTAATTTCATGAGCCCGTCGCGACACTAAACCATCGCTAATATTCGGAGGAGGGGGAATTTCAAAAGGGACTTGACTTGATCCCTCTGAGTAATTTGTTTCGGGAGTAAAAACGGGCCTAAATTATGAATCAAGTTCAGTGGAAAGGGAAATATTTTGAATTAAAAGGGATGGGATTAAACCGGAGAAGTTCGTTAAAGGAAATATTTAAAGTTAAGGTATAGTAATAAAGTGAAGCAAACGGTTTGATTGATTGTTCCGAAAATAGCGTAGAAAGAAATAATAAATAAGCAATAGCAATAATTTATTCACCCTAAGTTGTAGGCAATTAATTAATAGGGTTAGTTAAATTAGGGTCCCTCTGAAAAGCAAGGGGAAAAATCAACTTAATTAATATCGGGAGGAGGAAGAAACCATCATGGAAAATTAAACCATCGGCCTCCAGGAAAAATAGTTATAATTAAATCGTACTTTGCGTTGAAATCAAAGGAATTTAATATCGGGAGCCGTCGCAGCATGAAAGCATCGCTCTATCGGGAGCCGTAGGACACAATCGGGAAAGAATATTCCATCGGGCTCCACGAAAATAGTTACATGGGGTCTTTAAATTAAGGCTTAAAGGCCCCTGGGCCAAATCATTATTTGCGTTTTCGTCAAAGGAATGGGATATCAAGAGCCGCAGCAACATTAACAAATCATAAATATCGAGAGGAGGAGGATGAACAATTGCTCGAACCCCTCGAAGCTAATTGTTTCGCGAGTAAGTGCGAGCCTAGTTCGTATAAGGAAATATTAAAAGGAGATGTTTTAACAAAGATAAAGTTATAGCAACCTAAAAAGTGAAGAAGACGGTTCAATTTATTTTTCTGAGAAAGCGTAGAAGCGAAATACTGAAAAGGTATTAGCAACAAATAGTTGAAATTATTCCTCTGGAATTTGAGAAATTCGTAGAAGGAAATAGTACAAAGTTATAGCAATAACAAAGTCGATGCAATAATAAAAGCAAAGCAGTAGATTGAATAAAGCATTAAGTTCGTAATAAGGAAATATTTAAAAGTAGAAGCAATAGTAATAATTTGTTCCTCTAATGTACCGGAAATATTTAAGAAGGAAACAAGAAGAAGGGAATATGTAAAAAAAGCATGGGAAAAATCAAATATAACACATAATACATGATACAAGGAACAAATAAATTAAGAGAGCAGAAGGAAACAAAGGAGAAACACGGGATTGAAAGATTAAAGCTGAAAGGGGGTGTGTTGTATTTATTTCCCACTAGAAATCGCAAGTATTTTACTTAGCCTTACCCTGGAATGATTAACGAGGCGGTTCGTACCCAAAATGGAGGAGTAAGGGTACTCTTTTATCCTTTTGTAATGCCTAAATGGCTTCAGATCGCTTTCCGAGAACTTGGGCCAAAGATAGTCATGACTAACGGTAGTTGGCCCGTAGCTAAAGGTCAAATGGGGTATCTCTCGCATCGGGAGCCTTTGTCGGACACCGGGCCAGTACAGTTAAGCACTGTCTTTATCGGGACCATAACTTCGTTACCCTTCCGAAACTTGGGCTAAAGATAGTCATGACTAAGGCTAGTTGGCCCGTAGTTAAAAGTAATCCGGGTCCCATCGCTGATCGAGATCGAGCATCGTCTGTCGCACCGGGACCATTTGTCGGACCACGCACAGGGCAACCGGGACCATTCTCTCCTTGTCGGAACCCTTCCGAGAACTTGGGCTAAAGATAGTCAAGACTAACTAGTCGCTAAAGCAGTTAGGCGAGCCGGTGAGGACCATCGGGACCATTTTCTGGAGCCAGCAACCCCGAGCAGCCTAGAGATGCTTTGTACATCGAGTGTGTCGAGGGACCACGGGCATGAGAAGCCTGGAGTATTGGAACCAATTCTGGGACCATCGAACCGGCCGTGGATCAATTTTGGTCGGGGCGAGGGTTTAGGGAAGGATCAGAGATGGGACCATTTTGGGCATTGATGGAGTTAAGAGTCAATACCTTTTTGGGGTTGATCTGGGCGGGGCGGGGCGGGGTTGGAGTAAAGTAGGGTCTCTGATGGATCAGCGAGCAGATCAGATCTGGGACCACGTAACCCACAACCCTCCCTCCGGGTGGATGGGTTGGGGTAGTGGAGGGTGTAAGGGTGGTCTCCCAACCAAAGGGCGGGCGGTCTGGCTGGTCCCGCGGATGATCCAGAGAAACACAACCCGAGACAGTGTGGTCTCCACAACCACAACCCATCCGACCGTGGTGCCTCTGTACGTACGAGGTTGCCAGCGGTACTAACTAGGTTAGAGCCCGCCTT
>JAYKYS010000164.1:0-61580 GCA_036924285.1 Asterella californica | reverse complement strand
CAAGACAATGCCATGTTTGAGCAGCAGGCCAAGTCAGGAGAGTGGACCGCATCAGCAGCACTGCTGCAGTACTGCTGACAAGAGCATGATCCGATGGGCGTGAACTATGCAGGGGGCAGCGTTGGAGGCTCTTGTCGAGGCATTGCAGAATAAGGAAGACGCTCAAGAGGTTGTCAACCAAGCCCGGCAGGTAATGCATTCATGCTTGTGATACATGAGTGAGGATGGTGGTGTCTCTTTGAAACTCCAACAACACCATTCTGCCCCAGGCTGTCCCAAGCTGATGGGAGCTTCATGCTAAGTGATCTGTACATGTTGCTGCAGACGTCATGTCCAGTCATCTGGTGCATCTCCTACTGTCTTGCCATGTCTTGTATACATTCCCACAGCCCTTCTTGACTCCAGGCCAGTTTGATTTTTAGGCTGCAAGACATCTTACAGCTTGATTCCATTGCCACAGCACTCCTAACAGCAGTTGGAATGTGCTGCAGGCTGCAGAAGAAGCTCAGTCTGGTTCCGGCGGCGAATTGCAGCAAGTAGAAGAGCAGCTGGAAGCTCTGGATGCTGAGCTGGCAAAACAAGGCGGCACTCAAGCACCTGCCAGTAAGCACAGCTACATACATGCAGCCGTGATTGTCTGTCATACAGGATGCTCTTTGTGCATAGATTAAGTACAAGTGTAGTGATAGGCTGGTTGCCAGTGACATTGAGCCAGGCAGTAGCAATGTCAGACTGACTTTTATGGCCTGTCCAGAGGGACTTTCATACTGAACTTGGTGATGATGTGGAAGCACAACAGAGATGTTCAGGACACAAACTTTGATACATAGTGTCACTCATGATACAGCATCAATTTGGCTCCTACTATCCAGTGGCACACTATCCAGTGGCACATAGAATGCACTTGATTCAAAAATTTGGCTCATATACGCAGGAGCCGCTGCTCAGAGAGGCAGGCGGCGAAAAGGACGCAGCCAAGCGCAGCCATCTGAGCTTGAAAGAAGTCAAGAGCGACAGACAAAGCGAGCTTCCCTTGGGAATCAGCAGGAAGAGGTAGCAGTAGATGAGCATGCAGCTAATGAACAGTCCGCACCTCCTATTGAGAAAGCAGGCAAACGGCGCAGACTTGCAAAATTGCAAGCTTGATTGTTATGCTGGTGCTTGTTCCATAATTGGGCCACTCATTAAGCAGGTTGTGACACCAGCTGCAGCAGCGGACATGATGCACATACCGAAACTTGATGCATCACTGCTTGTGACAGCGGCAAGATTGCATGTGCATCTGCTGCATCATAGTATCTGGAGTGATTGCTGGAACTCTGCTCAGACCCCGACATCCTGATCTGGACCAGCTACGTATACCAAGTCTAAAATCCACGACAGCTGGCTGCTTGCACTCTTCACCTTCATACATCATGACATTTTACAGCTCAAATTTCACCCTTTATCGTCAATTTTGTCCTCGTCAATCTGGCCCACTTGAAGCGCTTCATATGCATTCAATTGCAGACTCACAGTGGCGAGCAGCAGCATAGGTTGCAATCACAGTGACATTTGCGTGCAATGCAAGACAGCAACTTGAAGTGTGAGACATGTCACGCTGAATTTTAAGTAGGTTTGATGCAGTGCACCGTAACAGAACCATAATATAGTGAGTTGCATAGTTGAGGAACTTTTACACTTGCATGCAAGCAATACTTCATAAAATCGAAATTCAGCAACTACTTCATGAAATAAAAAACCGTGCAATCTATACAAGGAGTATATTGAGTACCTCAGACAAGTAGTCCAGCACTCAAAATCAGATGAGCCAAACATGTTGTTGACACACAGAAAACAGCAGAATCTACAGTAAATCCTAATAACCATGTGGCATCATTGTTGTGCTGACAAGGAGCCATCCTGATGTACATCAAAATGAGGTGCATCAACCAGAGGTGGTGGTGTTGCCTGAAGCCTTGGGGCAAGCAGCAAAAGCGCTAGTGACAGCTGCAGACCCCATGCCATAGATCTGCTGGATGTAGTACTCTGCAGTGACAAAGGTGTATCCCTTGCTCTTGCCCAATGCAAGCTCAGCAGGCAGAGCACCTGCTGTGCCAGCATATACGCTGTGATGAAGAATGATGCCTGTCTGCCCGCTGTTGTAAAAGGGCGCATAGGCCTGGGTGACACAAGCTACATTAGAGTCACAGTTGAAGTCCTCGCCATCAAAAGTCCAGCCGACATGCACACCATACTTGGTTGTGGTCTTGGCCACTCGAGCCACTTCAGCAGGGCCGCAGGGGGAGCCGCCTGGGCCACAAAGTGGGGTGGTGGGGTCCTGGAAGGGCTCTCCAAAGGGCAGACGGTACTCCTGCAGTACAGCAAAGAAGGTAGACATTTGAGATTGCAAATGAAGACTGCAGAATGCAGGATGCAGAGTGCAGTGAGTAAATAGCTTGATCAGCAGCTGTCAATGCAACTGTAAGTATGTAGCAAGTAATGCTTGATCAAGCAAGTTTGACAAGACTACATAGCAACACCACAGCAAAACAAGCAAGGGGAAGCATACCATCATGGACTGCCCCACAACACTTTCGAGAGCACTGAACTCCGTGTTGATCTGTGCATCTGTCAGACTATCAGTATGAGGATGGTCAAATGTGTGGCTGGCAATGGTGTGGCCCTCTGACTTGATGCGAGCAATAGTAGTGCTGCAAGGTGGAGCACTGGCATCGCAGTAGTTGTTGCCGTTCACATAGAAGGTGGCCTTCACTCCAGCTGCCTTCAATGCATCAAGCACCTTGTCTGTGTTCCCATCCGCATCTGGAGCATCATCAAAAGTCAACGCTGCCGTCTGCAAGCAGAGATCAAGCCATTTCAGATGTGCAGAGAGCTGCTGGAATGGGTCATTATGGTCACAAAATGGAGAGCATGACCACATGTCACATGTAAGCAGACTGCAAGGTAAGCAACATGTACAAAATGAGGCTCATACCTTTGCGCCTGTGCTGTCAGTGTAGCCGAAGGGAACGTTGGGGTATGTCTGAGAGCACAGAGGCCCTGTGGTGACTGCAGCCAGCAACACAGAAAGTCAAATTGGTGTTGTTGAGAATGCAGCCGTTGTGCTAATACAGCGCCAAATCAGCATGAGGGTCAGCAGCTAGTATGGAGGAAGTGTCTTGTAACGTGTAACAGGCAATGTAGCCAAGCAGGCATTCAGTGCACAAGTGTGGAGCGTACCAGTGGTGACTGGGGTTGGTTTAGGGGTAGCAGTGGCAGTTGCATTTGGCACCTTGCTGGCAATTGGGGTTGGTGTAGGAGTAGCAGTGGCAGTTGCATTTGGCACCTTGCTGACAACCGGGGTAGAAGCTGGTGTAGCAGTTGGTGTGGAAGTTGCTGCAGGAGTAGCTGCAATGGCTGTAGAAGTAGCTGTAGGAGCTGCAGTGGCTGTGGGAGTAGCTTTAACTGTTGGGGTAGGTGTTGGGCTAGACATGCTTGTCACAGTTGGGGTTGCTGTGGGTGTTGTGGTGGTAGCTTGGGTCTGAGCAGGGGTAGTTGCAGGAGTAGCTGCAGGGGTAGCTGCAGGGGTAGATGCAGATGTAGCTGCAGGTGTAGCTGTGACTGTAACAGTAGCTACAGGAGTGGCTGTAGCTGCTGGGCTGGCCTTAGTGGTTGCAGTGGGGGTAGGGGTTGTGGTTGTAGCCACAGTTTGAGCTGCTGTGGCTGCAGGAGTAGCTGCAATAGTGGCGGCAATAGTGGGGGTTGGTGCAGGGGTGGCAGCAGTGGTGGCAGCAGTAGTGGCAGCCACGGTAGGTGCTGGAGTGTGAGTTGGGGAAGTGGTGGCGGCTGTGGTGGCAGCAGTGGTAGCGATGGGGGTTGCAGCTGGAGTTGTGGTGGCAGCAGGAGTAGTGACAGGGGCAGTAGTGGCAGCAGGCACAGGAGTGGTTGGTGATCCTGCTGCACAAGGTGAAGGAGCGCCAGCACCACCATAGCCAGGTTGGCAGTTGAAAGTGTAAGCAGAGGACGACCCACAGTATCCAAATTGGGAACAGCTGTCGCGAATTGTACACTTGGTCTTGGCTACAGCGCCACAGCTACCATCCTTACTTGTAGAAATGACGCCAGAAGATGTAGGGGCTGGAGTTGCTGCACTGGTCGCTGCTGGTGTGGCTGATGGCGAGGAAGGTGTGGGAGGGGTTGAGTTGCAAAGACCATAGGCTGACTGGCAGCCTGCTGCGCAGAAGGGGGCGCCCATTCCACAGTAACCGAATTGGGAGCAGCAGATGCCAGGTGGACAAGTTTTGCCGTTGTTCTTGGCGCCACAAGAGCCATCGTTGGACACAGCCAAAAGATGCCTCGCCTGCAGCGGCACCACCATCTGCGTCACAGGAACATAGCAACACTCGAGGCAAAAGAATTAAGCTGCGACGAGAAGGAAGGGTGGTGCTGGTGTTCACGATAATGACTGATCTAGAGTTATGTACCTCAATATTCACGCTTGCGAAGAGGACGGCTGCAAGTAACACTACTATCTTGGTTGACATGGCTGCACGCCTTTGATGTACCGACTTTGTACCCAAGAACGAAGCTCACGCGCCGGCAGTGCGCCGAGCTGCACAGCAGAGTAGGCTGATGAGGCAAACTCTGCGGAGTAACTGCAGCAAGGCAGGATTGTAAAGAAGGTATCGGAAGTTTTGAGAGCGGACGGCGCGAGCTCCATGCTTTCAAGCGAGGCGCTCATGTCAAACGCGTCCTGGTAATGTCAACAGACTCAGTCATGTCAGGAGACCAAGTCATGTGAAAGTCCAGGAATCTCAATGACGGAAGTCTAATGACACCTGGCACTGCTTTTTTTTGGGTAATTGCTTCTGGCAGTTACTGTATAACTACCCGGATGCTGATGGTTGTGTGCAAGCTCTGGTACAATATCAGCACTGCAGACCGCAGAATGGGTCTGCAAAACACCCCATGTGTTTTGATTTGCAGACTCAGCTTTTTAGCTTGACAATGTAAGTACAGCTTGTACATGGCTCAAGGGATGTTAAGCTTACAAAACGTTCTGTATCCATTGCTGAAATTGGCTGAGCAGTCAGTCAACTCGTTTAGGATCTACAGCCTGCTTGGCTGTGTTCAGAGTCAGGCCCTGAAACCCTGTCATGCTCTGTCGCACTGCCACAGCTGTTCTTGGCTGTCTGTTCTTCAAACATCTGTTTTCAAAATTTGCAGATGGAAATGTTCTGTGCATGCCATATGTCACACATTTTTTATAGGTCTATACAGGTAGACGTATAACTACGTATATGTCACACATAGTTGTGATGCAAGACCGCCTACAAACTATTGTGAATATCCTCGAGCAGGGAACTCACAGCTCAAGCACAGAGATTGCAACGTGCTCTTGCCTGTGACCTCGAACTGGCGCCTTCAACAAGGTCTAATCAAAAGCTTCAGAGCAAGGTAGCAAGGGCTTTACATACGCTGCTGAAATATGGCACTTTGTTCGTCATATATCAGGCACATTGTTTGTCAATAGGAGCAAAAGACAAGTCAGTTGGCAGTTACTACAGTGACGAGCTGCAGCTGCTTGAAGCAAGCAGACAGAAAAGGTTGCAGGGATTTGCATAACCCTATGCTTTGTTGCTTGAGCAAAATTCTGTCCACTTGCAAGCTTGAGGCTTGTTCAGCAATTGCTCACCATGTGCATGTCGGGTGATGTCAACCAACTGTTACTGGATCACCTCAGTGCTCCTACAAGGGTGTTGCTTGAACTTCAGACAACAAGTATACACGTGCACTTATGCACTGCTGGGGCTCATGCCAGCACAGTGACTGCCACATATACAGATACAATGGTACACACCGTCAACAAAAAGGGATTTGGTGATGATGATCATGTTGTGTGGGGCTTTGTGTGGGCATTGCTGACCTCTTAGCCGCTTTGAGAAAACTCAGAAGCGTTTCCAGGATGCCGAACAAGGACCGGGGTCAGCAGCGCACCCCGTGGGCAAGGCGTGGGCAGTGTTGGGCAACATGTTAGCAAAAATGCAAGTGTGCATAGCCAAAGCTTACCTCAAAATTATCTGTTGTTGATAGACTGTCTAGAATCTGTACAACTTTTTCCTAAACAGCAAAGATGGAAGTTAGTCTGATACACCTTGGAAGCAAGCAAACTTACATGAACATCCATCTCTGGCAGCTTCCCAGCATCTCTCATAGCTTCAAACACCACAGCATCATCTCTCAACGCCTCGCCTCTCTTGAAAGGCTGCACTTAACGGATGCACGTATAGGCTGCACTTATAGGCTAATACCCCACGCTGACAGTGGCTCCTCCTGTCTTCAAACTCCGAGGGGACGACTCCAGCCATGCTCTTCCACCATCCTGCTGTTCCAAGTGGATCCAGTTGAACTTTCCACGCCACGCCGTGCCCACTCGACAACCCGTAATTGTTGACAAAGGCTGGCAAGAGCTGAGTCCTGCCTCCACCACGATCACGGCTGCAAGTAGGGATGTGGTGGAGGGTAGGACTAATCTGCGCACGATACGAGCAGGCAGAAGATTGGCCTTACAATACCCGATGTGCGAGGCTCGCAAAGACTGTCAGAGAAGACGTGATCGGACACAGCTGACTTGTAGTGCTCGCTTCAGGCTGTACAGTGAACAAAGGCTGTTGAGCTCTCCTTCGTGATACGACAACCTTTTGTACACAAGACTGTTGGACTCTTGCAAGGCTGTTGAAGTACTCTTCCAAACGCTGTTGCACCCTACAGGAAGGTTAGTGTCAGTCCAAAGTCAACGTCAATTATTAAGTCTGCTGATCCAACAAGTAAGAGAAGCTCACGAGTGGCTGACGAGGCAAGTAGCAAGGCGTGGATGCTGTACGGCAAGAGTGGAGAGTTTGAAGAGTTTGGCAAATCTTGTGCCGTTTGTATCCTCCAGTATCGTTAGATTTCCTTAGTGTGGCCAGATTCCCTTAATGTCTTTCCCCAGTACCGTAATTCGACAGGACCTGCTACAGCTGCCGTCAAAAGTCTGTTTACAGTAAGGGTACTGCTTCAGCAGAAACAGGAAAGTGAATGCTGTGCGCAATGCAAATGGCGGTGAGGCCAGCCAGTGTCAGCAGAGGAGCATGCGCGCCTGCTGCTGTGACCGTTGCCGGTGAAAACGCTTGTGCCGCTAGCTGCAAGGCTCTGGACAAAGCAGGTGTGTGAAGCAAGAAAGCTGGTGTCAGTCCACAGTCAGGTTCGAGGCTGCCCAGCAGGCAAGATTCATAGGAAGCGATACCCTGAGAAGGTCATACCTTCTGGCAAAACAGGCCAGCTTTCTTGCCTAGTATCTACATTTCTCAGCAAAGCAGCAAGCAGGAAGCAGTGACTGTTCTCACAAGGGATAGCAAAAGCTTGCTGCCTGGACAAGCTTGCCTCTGACAGAGGTTGAGCCTGATCAGTCAGCAAACCTTTGTTCTCAAAGCAATCACTTGCAGAGGCTCACCTGGCATATTGCACTGCCTGTGCAGAAAAAATTGCGAGAGTTTGGCCCTAATTCCTAATGACTTTGACTTCGACTGCTGACTGCGTCAGCCTTTTGCTAGTGACTTGTACTGCGCTTGGCTCGGAATTTAAATTTGGCTGGGGATTGCAGGAATCTCAACAGCTGGGGTTGCACACTTTGGTGTGCAATGCCTAATGGCATGATGACTGATGCCCAAGTATCAATTGGGGATGCACAACAATGGTCAAGGCCACAAAATTGCAAGTGAGTGTAAGCAGACTTATGATGCCAGCTGTACAGACCATCCTGAACACGAATTGGGCTACGCTTTGCTTCGGCCCCCCCTCCTCCCCAAATTTCCTGCCACATCGTTTGTGGATGTGATTACCACACGTCTTGTTGCCCAAAAACTTTAGCTGCCAAGCTGCCAAAAGGAGTGGGATGCCCATCGGCGCCATTTTTCGAAGGTTGCTTGGCCTTCGCAAAATGCACATGGGCCGGTCTTGAGTTGGGGCTCGCAAAGTCGCAGTGCATTGGCGATATTGAATAGTGGTCAACGCCAGATAACAGCACAGTTTTTCTGCTGCATAAAAGGTTGCTGTTTGTTACATGACCAAATTTGATCTGGGGGGTGAGAGAAACGCTATGAGTCATCAAAACATTGAAACAGTAATTGGCAGTGGTCGAAACTAACAATATGCAGCAGGACCACCTGGGGGTTTTGAACTATGTCATAGACTGTCTAGACTTCATGAACATATGACATTATTGCCATGATTGGCACAAGTGATCAGCCTTGTCGGCTGGCCGAAGCTTGTAAAATTCTTCTTTCATGAGATGTGTAGACTATACTGGATCCAGTATAGTCCGGAAAGGGCAGTTCAGTTATGTGCCCATTATGCTCTCTCCTCTAGTGAGCATATCGAGCGTTTGTCATGATCGTCATGTCAGTGCTGATAACATTGCGGAACACCACACAACCTGGTTCTCCCACTCAGCGCCGCATGAGTCATATTTGATGACTATCACCAGTGATGGATCACACCTTAGTGGAATTGATTGAATCTGTCGACAGGTTTTGACATTGCGCAATACAAGTAAAGCAGCAATTGTTGTCATAAAGATCTGAACGTCTGGTACAGCCTATCACCTGGAAGCACATTGACAATTGATACAAGTAGTTGAAGTATACATAGAAAGTGATTTTGAGGATTATCATACTGCATCAGGCCTGCTCAGGCCTGCTGCACATACAGCACCTCTGCCAGTCCTTCCTTGGAAGTCTACGTCTTCGTCCGACATTGTGACTTGCCGGCCCTTTTGCTGGCTGCTGTTGTGTTGCTATGCCTGCCTGATTGATTTGTAGCATCACACCAGGTACAGAAAATACTTCACAGCTATCATTTCTGAGCTGTCACTTTCAAAACAATACGCAACAAAAGGGGCCAACGGTAGGCAGAAAAAGTGGGATCAGCAGACTGACTTGGCTGATGAGGCGCCCTGGGGCACTGTAGGAAGCTACGTAGCCTTGCCCACTGGTGCTCAATGCTGGTCAGTCAGGCCCTAGGGCAAGCCTGGACATGCCTGCACTTCCACATCAGTCTCTCTACCCAGCTATGTTTGCTTGACCCTGACATTGAGCTGTCTGCAAGAGCTGTGCTCCTAGTCTGGCACCATAGCATGGGCTCGCGCGCCATTCCTTTTTACACAAAGACGAGCCCATGGTGCAGCCGATATGTGGAGCAATCTTTGTGGCTCTGAGCCCTACATCAGCAATGTCATCTCAGGCACTGACATCCAGGAGAGCGAGAAAAAGAATAACATAGCTAAGGCTATAAGCTACACCTGATCATTGTAGCTAGGTAGCTCAGTAACCATGTGTGCAACACTAATTCATGTACTTGACAACATGTCGTGATGGTGACAAGCAGGAATAGTGTGTAGCCCTTGAGGGTACTGTTGTGCAGGGGCACAGCAGGTGGGCCCGTGATGAAATGGCTGCCAAGCACAGCAGCAACGCGCAACTGCAGTCCACATTGCACCAACAGTTGATGGGGCCTCAAGAAGGCAACAGACTGTACAGACTGCAAAAAGGCTGCAATTGTACATGCCTCCTTTGACTGTTGTGGATGCCTTGTCATTCTGCTGACCTGCCGGCAGCTGCGGGTGCAGCTATGGCTTCACCTGCCTCCATGCACTTTTGAAGCTTGTACAGCAGTGTACGGGTCAGGTACAGCCACAGCTGACCTTAAAGGCAGCAGCAGTGTGTCCTGTGCCATATGAGAGATGCTGCTTGATACTGAGATGTTGGCGCTGCCTTTCTGGCAACAGCTGACACATAGTCTGATGGGCTTGGAATTGACAAAAGCCGCTTAGAATGCAGGCTTACTATTGAGCTTTGGCTGACGGTGAAGCTAAAAGCAAAGCTGATCTGATAGTGGAGACAGAAGGGGAGGTGATACTGGAGATAATGATGCTGAGGAATTGTTGCCAGAGAGGTGATGTTGGGTTCACGCTGGGGCTTTGCTGCGTGGGGGCTGCTGCTGCGTGGGGGCTGCTGCTGAGATGGTTGCTGGGTATTTGCTGGGTTGCTATGGCGCGGGAGGACCCCGGGGGGGGGGGGGGGGGGGGAGGGGGGGTGGTGTGCTTTTGGGAGCTGTTACAGGTACTCATGCATGCTAGCTGCAAGCAATTGCTGAGCATTTGCAGTAGATAGCATATATGAAGATGCCACATGCCTGAGCTGCTGGCGACTAGGCACAGCCTGGCAGGCCTTTCCCATGCTGTTGCTAAGTTTTCCAATCAATCTTTGCTTCAGCTGCTACAGCTTTGACTGTGACTGTGATCGCGACTGCAAATGTGACTGTGACTGAATGAGCTTGTCTGAGCTGATCTGGGGGTGGAGGCAGATTCTGAGCTTACCTGAGCTGAACTGACGCGGAGGCATGCTGGCCAAAGATAACAGTGCACCACAAAGAATGTCAGGAGCTCACCAAGCAGGTGGCAGGGAAGCTGCTGACATCTGAACTGCCATCTGCAGTGCTGACAAAAGGCTATCTGCACTCGTTGCAGCACAGTCAGTAGCTATACCAACCTCATCCCATGAAGGTTACTGACATGCATCTGTGTTGCTGCCTTCTGCATGACAGGCATTTGGAGGGACAAGCTGGCAATGAGAAGCGCTATCAACCCCAATGCTTCCAGGCACAATTCAGCAGAATTTTGATACTTCATTTTAGTGTGTCAGAGCATGAAACGCATGGGATATATCAAGCGCATGCATGCTCATAAATTACAAACAGCACAAGACTGTGTGGTGTTTGGTTGGCCGTCAATGCACCTCTCAGCAACAAGCTGCAAGTCTGCCTTGCTCGTCAGCTCTGCAGGTGTTGGCAGATTTGCAAGTAACCTCAACACTTGCATTTGCCAAAGATACAGTGTCCACTCATTTAACCAGCTTCACGCACTGAAAGCTGCTCAGCCTCCCACTGCAGTCAGCCTCAGCCCCACCGACCACTCCACTTGCCCACCCACCCACCCACCCATAGTCTCATCCTCATCCCGACACCGATACACCGATGTTCAGAACCTCCCGACAGTTCAGACGGTCTCACTCTGCAAAAGTAGACCAGGCTGCTGATCACCTCGTGAGGGATGTGACCTGTCAGTGAATGATCAATATCAAGCAGCAGAAAAACAAGAGGAAGAAAATGCCAGCAGGGTACCTTGCTGACAAAGCGTACATGCACATAACAGTGTGTGGCTCATTTGACTTGGCACAAGAACAGGTCACTGTGTGTGCCCCACATGACCATGTGCGACTGCCCAGCAGGTTTTCTAGTAGCAAGCCAGGAGGGTGCTCATAGCCACAGTGCTGGCCAGCTCTACAGTCCTTGACAGCTCCTACTCAGGCTGCTCATTCCAAACCTCCTCTTCTACCTCGTCCTGCACAACGTGACAAGCTGGAAGACAGTTATTGCATCTCTGTATATGGCAATGCTGTGACACAGAGGGAAGCACCATGACACTGATGCATGCAACAGCGGTGACAATTTGCACATGCTGCCAGTTGCGTCTGACTGTCAGCAGATGGCAGCATTTGCGTAGTGCTCCTTGGGGTTTAGAGAAAGGTGTAAAATGTACCTCCACCCTCTCAGACCAATGCATGCAGTCAAGTGATGGCAGTATAAGCTGACTGCTGACACAAGGTTGACAAAATTGAACAATCACAATGTCGTTGGTGGCAAAGAAGCCTTGTGCATGGACTGGACTGGATGATTTGGCTGGAAATTATTGGGATTGTCAGAGTGCAATTTGCCTGCAAAGGCCCAGCTTGAGTCTACAGATCTGACAGACTTACAGGCAACCTCTGGCATATGGTTTGTCAGCACCAGAGCGCATACTCAGCTGCATACCCGGTCTGCTGAAAGCCAGAGTGCACATCAACTTGCATGGAAAACACAGGAAAATGTTGTTGTCATGGTGGACTGTTTTGGCATATGATCATGAACCACAAGATGAGGGCAGTGTTGGTGTGACAAACTTGCCAATTGTGTGTGCGCAATAGGTTCTAGACTGGTTGCAAAAGATTCACAATCAAATGCATGCAAAGGCCTCCCCAGCACATTGTCTCTGCCAACTTGGACTACTGGCCATGTAGGTGACTTGTGGTTGGCGACGCAGATACACACATACAGCAGTGTCCCTCAATGCTGCCCTGATTGCTGTCAGCCACAGCAGAGACCAGAGGCTGTGGGCTGGTCAAGAAGCCCAGTCAGCTTCCAGTGCAGCAGGTAGTGGGAACCAGAATATTGATGGTATTATCCTGCTGGGGCTGATTGAAGCGCCTACACCCAACAACAGACACGATGTCAGGCTGTGCTCTTGACCAGCTGACAGGTACCTTGGCTGCACCATGATAGCACGATTTGATCTCATGGCGGAGACCACCATGCATGCTGCAACACTGCAACATTCTGTGTGAGGCAGACATATGAGCTGGATACTTTGAAGGAAGAAACAGTATGTGAGGATGCTGCGAGTGTCTGTTGGTGAGCGATGGATGTCCCTATCTCTGCAGCTAGGTTTGTAATGCTCTTTACAATATGCCAATTATTGATGCAAGTGTATCTGGAGGCTACGCTGTAATGTCATTCAGCTACTGTGCATGGTGACTTGCTGCTGTTCAGTGCGCACTGAAAACAGGTGAAGGTTGTGTGTTACCGATTGCGCTGTCAGCTCTGAAGCTGGCAATGAGCTGGCAACACTGTTTCTGGACACAGACCTGCTGCAGTGCTGTTTGGTCAGCATCATGTCCTTGACTCAGCACTAAAACTGCTATTTTATTCAGGAACTTTTGGATTCTATTCTCATGCAATGAAAATGCTGCCAGGTGTTCTTTATCTGCTCACTACATGTACGGACCAACCTGAAAGCAATTCCTGCCACAGAATCCACGACTATGGCTAGCTTGCTGCTTGCAAACCAGCAACATAGCCACGCGTATAACAAGGAAGATTGTTGTGCAGCTGACAGAGTTCGCTTACGGCGTTGTTACTAAGTTGCCCGTCCACAGCCAGCAGCAGCTCATAAGCTTTCCAACCTGATCTTGCTTCTTGCCAGGCTTGTCAACTGTGATTTGAGTTAACGTTGTACTCAATTGTGTGAGCATGCATTGTACTGCATTGTACCATTCCCAGTGCTTTCATGGTCTCGGAGCGATGCATGTCATCGTTGCACTGATTGAGAGTAAGATGCACCTTGTATAGCCCCTCAGGATGCGCATTTTGATTTGAATTGTAAGATGTGCGTGACTGATGCTTCCTACATATGCAATTGCCTGTGCATTGCTGACCGCAAGCATGCGCATGAGAACATTGCACACCTGGCCTGCCTGTCTCTGTTTTACGGGCTAACTTTATCACAATGCTACTGATGTTGCTTTTGTAGTGACCGGTACTTGGAGTGCTCAAGGAACTGAACATGTTCCTTGTCAGTCTGCATGTGCTTATCTCTGCTCTTTGTCGACAGTTTTGAGCAGTCCAACAGCAAAGGTCAAGCGTAGCACCTTGCAGACGGTACGCAATGTTCCGCAAACAACAGCTGTCCACGACAGTCAAGCCTGAAAGCCTCATATAGTAATGTCACGAGGTACAATTTTTGTTTCGAGATTCTGTATCCTCGATGGTTTGAAACACTGTCTTTGCTTTCTCACTTCGACATCGCAAGCGCAAGCGGTCACCGAAATTCGTTCGAAACCTTACATATAGTTGAACTTCGTCAATATGCCTACCGACCCAAAAGGAGGAGATCGCCCAAGAGAATTGAGAACGATGTTGCACCTGCATGCATATGCACCTGTGCAATTATCATGCGTTTTGCATGAGGCCCCTCATGCACAAGCTTGCGCAAGCGAAGATCACATACGTTGAGTGTTACAGGTACGGCAAGTCTTATGATGAGCTGGACTCCAGCGAGAAGCAGTCTGTTGGAGGAACCAAAGGAGGGAGGACACGTGCTGAAGGTGCTGGCTCTGAAGGCATGGCAGACATGGGAAAGCAAGGCGGAAACGTGACCAAGGACGACACTGGATCCGGCTGGTATTTGCTGACCTCCTTGTTGTGTGACAGGATTTGCACACCTGCTAACCCTGCTGGTCACACAGAATGCATGTCTTGCAAGCCTACACTGCAGACTCCGTGGACAGGTTGCGTTTTGAGTGCTGCTGCTTGCTTGTTGTGTCCGTATGTAGTCCGTTTGTAGTCCTGAACCATTGCTGCAGTTCGAGTCAAAGCGCTGTGTCAGTCACATGCCCTGATCTGCATTTTGCTCTACAGATCAGTGTGATTAAGTGTGGGCTCTGCATTTTGCACTGCAGATTCAAGATCGGTGTGAATGAATGTGGGCTTGAGCAAAACGTCCAGCTAGAAGACAGGCAGCTGAAAGCCTCAGATAGCTATGTTGCTGCTGACTTTGTTTGTGTACAGACTGTGGTACCATGAGGGTGTATGTGTACAGACTGTGGTACCATGTATAGTGATGCTACTGTGTGCCGGAGATGTGACTGCAGTGTGTCTAGTGGTATTTCACTGATATTGTGTTGTTGTCTGGGTTCAAAAGGTGAAAGTAGTTATGATGAGGTCAAGCAAGCTTGCTTGATCTAAGTTTCAAGACTTGCAATAATTGAGTTTACAAAAATGGTGGCAATACTTTGTGAGCAGGTACTGTTTGTCATGTTACATGCCTTGGCCAGTTGCATTTTTTACGCAGCACTAATCACCCACAGTAATGCAACAGCAAGCGCCACGAAAAGCATGCGAGTCTCAATCAAAAAGTCTCAGGGCAGATCAAACCTGTTAGAGCTACATTACGAGTACTCTACTGCGTGCTTAAGGGTTCTTGAGGCGAATCATGGTTGATGTCGGTGTTGAGAAGAAAGTCACACCTACACAACTAGTCTTACCCTGATACCGCTCAAGCAGATCTAGGTGTATCAACATTGAAGCAGCACACATGTCATGAATGCTCAAGCAAATGCATCAGCACACATGTCTTGATTTTGCCCCTCATGCAAGTCCAACCATTTGCAAAGAGGCATCCCATAGCTGCTGGGCTGCGTGTTCATCATAGATGTAATCCAGATATCCAGGAGCAATGGGTCCCAATTCGATATTCTTAGGAGCTTCGAGGTCATATGGCTTGCTCACACTGCAGTTTTCAAGATACTTGCCACCTTGTCGTTGCCACTGTCTTCCAATTGCAGCCCACACTGTTGTTGCTGCGCCCTGCTCTGGACTCTTCATCTCCAAGTGCATGGCAGGGGTCATCATGTCCTCAACTGCATCTGTGCCAATGTGGCGGGGGAGATTAGTTTGAATGCCACCGGGGTGGACGCTGTTGGCATGGAGGCCCTGACTTCCAAACAGATGCTCTATTTCAAGAGCAAACAGGATCTGCATCATAGATCACCAATGTCAAGTGAACTCACTCCACATCTTGCGCTGCGACATATGTAGCTAAGCGCAGATACAGATCTTAGATCTGGTTCAGAGCATCAGCATAAGTTTAGTGCTCTGCCATGCCTTTGCTGGCTGATGCATGACATTGTTCTGTGAAGGTTTGAAGCAAGAACACCTCTATATGGATATTTGAAGGCCGGGCAAGCAAGCAAATGTTTTGGCAATGAGCTGAGACACACAGGCTCAAAGGTAAACGGCATGTGATGACAAGCAGCCACTCACATTGGCTGTTTTGGACTGGCCATAGGATTTGAAGCCATCATAGCCAGTCTTCTGTAGATCCAGGTCATCCAAGTGCACATTTGAGAAGCGATGGCAGGAGGACGCAACAGACACTACTCTGGAGTGAAAGTCAGGTGTTGAGGTTGCCAGCAGAGTTGGCTCCAGCTGCTTGAACAGCAGAAAATGAGCCAGGTGGTTGACACCAAACTGACTGCCAAAGCCATCCTTTGTTCTGCTACTTTCTGGAGTTGCCATTACACCTGAAAGTCAGATCAACACAATTGAATGGGAATGCATTTCTGTGGCAGCAACAAACCCAAGGGCACAGCACACTTTTGACCTTGAATGCCCAAATTAGCTGAGGCTCAATGTATGCCCTTTTTGTGGATAAACCAGAGATTGATGCATGTGATGGGTCAGCATGTTGTTGTTGTAATGTAAAGCCTGCAGCAATGTGATACTGATGAGAAACGCAAGCTGTAGCTGTATCTGTACGCACGACTGGAAGATTATATGCTAACGTACAACACTGCTAAAGCCAGAAACTGCACTCACTATCACCGATGGAAGCCAACCTTGCCTGCATTGCAAATGAGGATGTTGAGCCTTCTGCTTTTGCTTAAGAAGGTGCAGACACACTGCCTGACAGACTCCAGCGAGTCTAGGTCTAGCTCCAGCAGCTCGATCCTGCCCTGGCCAGTACTGCTTGCAAGTATGCCAGCAATCACCTCCTGGCCCTTCTTGAGATTTCGTGCTGTTACATAGATATCTGCACCAGTGAGATGTAGAGCACGAGCTGTCTCCACTCCTATACCAGAAGAGCATCCTGTGATCAGGATGACTTTATTGGACAGCTGGCCTTCTAAATTCTCATCCGCAACAATCGCTGCAGCTGTCGGACGAGGGTCTCCAGGACCTGTATGAAGCATGTGTTTTCGGCCTGTTCGCGACTGCAGTTTGAATGGGTGAAGCTGCTTAGGCTTGCGTGCAAGGCGTACCTTGAGTCGTCTGGTGGACGGCTGCATACTTTGAAGCAGAGTCCATCTATGACGGGATATCTTCCAAGCGACAGGCGGTAAACAGCTTTTGCACAAGCGGCTGCCTTCTACTTGACGTACAACACACTTACCACAAACATAGTAGCAATGCGGACCTGCGCACAGATACATGGCTTTTTGTTGGAGTGGCTCGAGCTCGGCCTTAGTCAAGACGCACTCATGCGCCCTCTTACGGTAACCCTGTCCGGTATGGCATTATGCTATGGCATGACCTTATTGATTTAAATTTTGCACCACATTTTGGCTGCTTTTCCAACAAAGAACGCTAGGACACGAGGAAGAAAGTACGGTGTACTTCCAATGATGTATGCATAATGATCATGCAAGATTCCACCAACCTGTAATGAGTGGGACAGTGTAACATAGCAAGGTGGAAAGGTTGTTTTCAAAGGTCAGAGTACAGGCAGCCGCGTTGCCCCCGCAGCTGCTCACAAAGTATGTTCACACTTGCATGCTCTAGACTGGCAAGATCTTGCCAGTTGCCCATGCATGCAATCAATTATGGTACAGAACTTGGGAAGCAAGTGAGAGCTGAAAAATCTTTTGCAGGGCAAATCTACCTACAAGAGCCACAGGAGAGAAGCTTGTGATTGGTGATGTTAGACTATTTTCAGCACAGCTCATGCTGTCTAAGGCTGGGCTCTTGCTCAAGCATATGCATCAGCAAGGTGTTAACACACTTGTTTTGACTGTGTCCCTCACTCAAGTCTGACCATTTTCAGCTTGGCAGCTTGCTTGTCATAGCTGTAGTCCAGATAACCAGGAGCAAGCGGTCCCAGCTCAACAATTTTTGGAGCTTCTGATTTATACGGCTGGCTCTCACTGCAGTTCAAGATACCTGCCACCTTGCCCTTCCCACTGTTTTCCAATTGCTGCCCACACCGTTGTTGCTGCGCCCTGCTCTGGACTCTTTATCTCCAAGTGCATAGCAGGGGTCATCATGTCCCCGACTACGTCCGCGCTCATAGGGCAACGCAAATTGGTCATGATGCCACCAAGGTGGACACTGGAGGCCCTGACTTCCAAAATGGTGCTCTACTTCATTTGCAAAGAGAACCTGCATCACACGTTTACAGTGTCAAGTACATTGATCAACATCTTCTGCTGCCAAAAGCCAGATCAACAGTCTGGTGATTTTGCCATTAGCCATGCTTCCTGGTTAGCTAATGCATGTTGTGTGAAGCTTGGATGTAACAGGAAAGCTCTACTTGCATATATTCATGTTGCTGCAGTCTGCAGACTGACTTCAAGCAGAACACATGGAACCGAAGGAAGCTATAGCAGCAGCCACCCACATTGGCTGTTTTGGACTGGCCATAGGATATGAAGGCATCATAGCCAGTTTTCTTGAAATCCAGGTCATCCAAGTCCACACTCAAGAAGCGACGGTTGGAGGAGGCAAGAGAAACTACTCTGGAGTGCGAGACATGTGTTGAGGATGCCCAGCAGAGTTGGCTCCAGCTGCTTGAACAGCAGAACATGAGCCAGGTAATTGACACCAAACTGACTGCCAAAGCTGTCCTTTGTTCTGCTATTTTCTGGGGTTGCCATTACTCCTGAAAACCAGATCAACAGATTTAATCAGATGCAGATACCTTTCTGAAGCAGCAACAATAAGTACAAGCATGACACTTAGCTCATGTCTGCTAATGGTCACTATGCATCTGCTGGCATAGTGACCATTAGCAGTAGCAGGTGTGGCCGTGAGAGTGCAAAAAAGAGAGCCGAGACTTTGCGCATGTCCTTGCTGTGCATCATGAGTGTGGGTACAAGTGTATCAGAAATCATGCACACGGCACGCGCATGTTGCTGTTAAATTGTGCAGCCTATAGCGCTGCAATGTGATAACAATGGAAGCTACAATGTTGCTGTTCATGCAACAAATTTTTGAGTACATAACAATGGAAGCTACAATGTTGACTGTGTGAACAAAATGGACAAAAACAATGCTAGTGTGAACACTTTTGAGATGAGAAAATTGCATGCCCTGTAAATGTCAGGAGCCAGACATGCCTGCATTGCAAATGAGGATGTTGAGCCATTTGCTTTTGCTCATGAAGGTGCAAGCGCATTGTTTCACAGACTCCAGCAAGTCCAGGTCTAGCTCCAGCAGCTCAGTCCTGCCCTGGCCAGTACTGCTTGCAAGTATGCCAGCAATCACCTCCTGGCCCTTCTTGAGATCTCGTGCTGTCACATAGCCATCTGCACCAGTGAGATGGAGAGTACGAGCCAGAAGAGCACCCTGTGAACAGGATCACTTTTTTGGACAGCTGGCCTTCTCGTCCGCAACAATCGCTGCAGCTGTCGGACGGTTGGCTCCAGGACCTGTACGAGGCATGTCTATTTGGCCTGTCCGCGATTGCGGATCGAATGGCTGAAGCTCCTCAGATTTATGTGCAAAAGCGTACCTTGAGTTGTCTGGTGGAGGGCAGAATACTTTGAAGCAGAGTCCATCTATGACGGAATATCTTCCAAGCAACACACGGTGAACAGCTTTTACACAAGCTGCGGCCGTGTACTTGGCGTTGCAAATTCTTACAGTAGCAACCGAAGAATTGAGGAGTTGAGATCGCGCTGAGATGGGCATCATCTTTGTTGTTCACAGAAGAAGAAGAAGAAGAATTTTACAAGCTTCGGCCAGCCAACAAGGCTGATCACTTGTGCCAATCATGAGAATAATGTCATATGTTCATGAAGTCTAGACATTCTATGACATAGTTCAAAACCCCCAGGTGGTCCTGCTGAGCGAAAAAGGAGCGCATGGTGCCAGTGCAAGGTGTGAACAAGTCTGAGTTGGCGATGAAAAGCATATGGTTTTTGAGTGTGCTGCCTTGGCTCCTTTGAGGCAGCAGCATGCACTGTTGCAAGCCAAACAAACTCTGTTAGCCCTGTCTACATGGCCAGCACCAGCCAAACGGCCAGTAGCAACCGGTAAGCCATGACAGCCCAGCCTAAACTGCAAAAAACGCTGCATGCGCCTCCCAGAAACAGGAAGCTGACAATACCTTCTACGTGGGCTGAAAGGCCTGAACCACTGCTCGTATGTGCAAGAAACAACACCCTGAGAGGGAGCTGCACGAGGACAATACAGACCCGCCAGATACTGTACTCTGCAATCGTTCAGTCAATGCCTCCACACAACACCATCCACATCTAACAACGGCACCACATCATGCACGCGAGGCATCTGAAACCTACTGAATGCAAACATGCTGCCAATGAGCCAGCCCCTTGAAAGGCATCGGCAAGGTTGTCCAGACAGACAGTATGGTAGAGGGAACCAACAGGAAGACCAGCCAAACTGTTCTAAAATTGCAGAGCTTGGCGCCACCAAAACACTTGCAAAGGCAAGAGGCCCAAATCTGTGGGCAAAAGCCTGAGGGGTGTATGGTAAAAGACGGCAAATGCTCCTGAGGTAGTAATCATTCAAGCGTTGTAATGCAGCACGAGCATCATTAGCAGCAGCAACACGAGGGCTATGCATACCCCAGACCTGACACACATACTGTAAAACAGGCACCAGGACAGCTTGCAACAAATGCAAATGCAGGCTGATGGTGTTGCCACATTGAAGCAATGAATGTCGCCGTTGAACAGCCGCCCAAGAGCCACCAGCCTTCGACTTGATTGGCGTGATAAGGTGCGCAATAGAGCCTGACTGATGGAAATGAAGCCCCAGGTACTTGAAGGTGGCAACCTGCTCAACAGGATTGCCATTGCATGTGAAAGCCACAACTGGTGCAGGCACGACTGACACCACCATGACCTTTGTTTTCGGCACACTCATCTCCATTTGCAGAGTAGCGCAGTAAGCAGCCAAGGCATCAATCAGGGCTTGTAGTTGTTCCGGCGAGGAAGCCAAGAGACAAATGTCATCAGCATAAACTAGCTCCCTGAGCTGCATCTGCAGAGATGCAGGCTCGGTTGATTATGTTAGCAGGCGAAGCTGACCCAATGCTCACCATAAGAAGAAGTTTTACAACGCGGGGCGCTAGTTGACTGGAGCCTGTCTGGCCTCAAAGCTTTCCCACATTCTAAGCTAACGTTTTTGACACTAATTGTTTTTTACGAATAAGAGCAGGCAGGACGCTGTCATGCAGCTTGTCAGACATACACTGAGAGTTGGTAACACAAGGAAAAAGTATACCCCCGATGATGCATTCAATTTTACCATAATCCAGAACCCAGAATCCTTATAATTACATTTGTATGCACGAAAACAGACCATGTTTACTGTTTCTTGTCGATGTTTTCGAGACCTTACATCTACATCCACAAAGTACACCCGTGTAGATGAAGACATGAACTGTCAAGATACATGCCTGCCGCTACCCATGTGCAGGTCACTAACAGCGTTGCAGGAGTGTGATGCCAACAAGGTTTACAGCTTACGCTTGCTACAGGTCAGAGAGCCAGGTGTGTCGGGTCATATGTACTGCTTGAAGCCTACCTACTGTTTAGATTAATTAATGTCAGCTTTGTTCATCATACGCTAGGTTCGGCTTGTGTAGTACTTGTGTGTGATATCTTTAATACATCTCAGTCATGACCGCTTTTGGCTGCTTGTTCAGCCACGTATGTAAAAAGTCTGGAATGCCAGACGGCATGGGCGGTAATGCCATGGAGTCAGATCTAGAGGCCTCCAGCTGACTTGCCACAACGTGAACAAGCACTGGAAAATCCAGCAGGTGAGGCCAGGCTGCTGTGCACATTGTTCCAATTTGAGCAGGAGCAAGAACCTGCAAAAACAAACTGTAGTCACTCAATCCTCTAATGACATGCATTCACTACACTTCAGACACTACAAATCAATAATTGGTAGCTGGCAAGAACAGTTGGCAATTGCAGTACAAGAAATGCAGTCCCAAGGTGTTTCTGATTTGCGGCCTATGTCAACTATCAAGTTGGAGTCAACACATGGATCATGTAGCAGTGCCAGCTGGATGTGTGCATGGTTGGTGCTGTCCAAGCTTGTGCCTCACAGCTGCATAGGTCATGACAGCAGCAGTCACCTGCAGGCAGACTTGGCGAACCACTTGCAAGCCGCACTCATGCTGCTCCTCAAGGTTATCTTGTAGGGCAGCAGCCACATCAAAGAGTCTCATGCTTATGTGGGACTGAGCTGTGAACGGCAGAAGTGTCTCCTTCAGCTGGTCACAAAGAGCTTGTGCACCCTGCTGTAGGCTTTGCACTGCAGAGGTGTAGCTGTGCGCTATGCCTGCTAGCTCTTGCTGCTGCTCAGCTGTCAACTGCATTGCCTCCTGCAGGAGGCCTTGGCAGCCCTCACTCTGAACTTCTTTGCCACGTGCACTTTCACTAGGCCAGATGGGACATGTCCGTGAACATGTGATGTTTTACAAGTCAGAACTATGACAGCTATGCAGAATGCACCCGCTGCTATGCTAAGAATCAAGAAGGGCCAACATGCTTTGGAAGCCACACTAAAGAGCAGATGGAAGCACATTTAACTTTCAACAATTTATTTACTGCCAAAAACCAGGTGAATTTCAAGCTGAAGCATGTCATGTGAGTGACCCTACCCTTTCGGCTTCTACTTAGGAAATCCAAGGTGTGCAAGTTTGTTGACGCACATGCAGATAACAGTGCATGGCAAACACTCACCAACACTCTGCACCACTTGGGCAGCCAGGAAGGGTCAGCTTGTATGGTTTGCGAGGTTGAATGGCCCAACTTGAATGGCTCCCAAGGGTCTGCCTCACTCACCACCATCCCAACAGCAATATACTCCTTGATCAGCGCAACATTGACTGAACTACTGTCACGACATTGCTGTTGCTGCTGCTGCTGGTGCTGCTGCTGCTGTTGCTGCTGCTGGTGCTGCTGCTCTTGGACGGCTGTCTCAGTTTGACCTACTTGGTCATGACACAGCTGTTTGTAATGCATGGCAATGGTGCCAATGGAGGGGAGAGGCAGCGACAACAGCTCCTTGACTGGGATGCGATGGTTCTCAAGCGGGCCCTGTTTGAACACCACGCTGCACTGCTCTGAGCCTGTCTGCAGTGCAATGAAGAACTGTTTCCAATCTACTGGGGACTCAGCTGACCATTCTCGATGTATTCTCAGCTCCTACAAGCAGAAACACCAGAGTATTATGTTCACCTCCCCTTTGTCCCATCTACATGTGCTTGAAGTGTACCTGCAAATCTGCCTTCGCGGCATACGGCATATGCCTAATCAGCGTCAGAGGCGATAGCTAAGGCAGAACAGCTATGTGCAACTCTGCTTGGTGCCAAGCAACTCTGCTGGCATGGAAGGGCAATGGTAACGGCAACAACAAACCTGCAGATGTCTTGCACGAGCTGCGTTGCGAGAAAAATGAGACTGTCCCTTCAGCTTGTCCATGCTGCACAGCACTTGAAAGGAGGCAAGAGGGGCTGATTGGCTGCTGGCAGCCCTAAGTTCAGCGAGAAGGGCATCAAGCTTATTCTCTTTGGCCTGCAAGCATGCATCTTGCGTCACATACAACAGATTACCACAAGCTGACAATGCTAGAATAATTTGCCATCAGACTTACATAAACCCTTCCAACAGCAGTCAATGCTCACGCCCACCTGTAGTTCTGTCTTCTCAAGACGCAAGACTCCTATGGCCTCGAGCATCCCAGACTCGTCACGTGGAGCAGCCTGAAAGTGACACGCAGCAGTCACAGACAGGCCCTGCTGGTGGCGAGACTTACCGTATTAGCATGGCTGGCCACATTGTGCAGCAGTGCACGCTTTGTGTCCAAAACAACATACATAAGGTGCTACAATCTGTGCTTGATCAGGAGGGCTTGTGCCGCTGGGTTGACTGCTGGCCAGGTT
Source organism: Asterella californica (assembly GCA_036924285.1). Lineage (NCBI taxonomy): Eukaryota > Viridiplantae > Streptophyta > Marchantiopsida > Marchantiales > Aytoniaceae > Asterella > Asterella californica. The sequence goes on along the minus strand of JAYKYS010000164.1, from coordinate 37,984 downwards.
CTCGAGCTCCTGCACTCTTTGCCTCAAAAACATCAGTTCGGACGCTTCAGCAGCTTGTTTTGCTTTCTGTTTTGCCCGGAAACGCTGTTGAACTTTACGATTAGATACAACCCTTGGTGGCAGCTGTCTCTGGTCGGTGGTCTGAGGAGATTCGTTGGACGGAGCTTCCTGCACTGAGGTTCCTGCCTCTGCGTCGTGTGCTTCGGATGGCAAAGTGAGTAGGTCGGCAAAAAGCAGGTCTTCTGTATCTAGAGGTGCCTCCGCAGCAGGCTGAGAGGCTTGATCAACTAAAGCCGTGCAGAACGACTGGAAGCCCTCAGGTTCTCCACCCGAGGGCGCGTGTTGCGACATACTGCACGCGACTGGTGTAAACACCCTTGCAGTTGAGTTTGGAACTCAACTCCTTCCGATGATTCATTCATTCATTCATTAATTTTAGGGTCTTTGGGCCAACCATGACCATTTGACCAATAATCTGAACTGAAACATATAAGCAAACAAACAGACATCTAATCAAATTGTTCTTGGTGCACTCATGTTCGTCAACAGAGTGGCAACGATAGCTAGAGATGAAAGACTGCCACTAGTGCTGCGGCACCCCTAAAACACCCTCTAGCAACATAGATCTGTGTGCAAAACATTCATGCAAAAACTTGGCAATGACCCTGGGGTCATGTAAAGCAAAGAAAGAAGACAAGGTAGGGGCTGGTCCCCAGAAAATGGCAGTAAAACTGTCCCTGATTGAGCAATATGCAGGGCAGTCAAACACAAAATGATGTTCATCCTCTGCTGTATCAGAAGCACAAACAAGACAAAAGCGTTGTTCCCTATCTACTTTCTGTCCAGCAGGTTTGAATCTGCCTGTATCTACATGGAGACCATGGCAACCACATCTTGAGGTCTCAACTGACCGCGTTGTCTTCTTCAAAATCTGCAGCTTCAGTGGCGCGCAACCCTCGCTGAGAACCGCTTTCTACCCTTGCAAGCTTTTGAAGCCCAGAACTAAATCATGCTATATTTGACTAAGGGCTGCGTCTGCGCGCATGTTATTTCATAGGCAACAGGCAAAATTTGCAAGCGCATGCAAGATAGTACACCATGTGCGAGCATCCTAAGGATGGCCTACGCTTTAAAACACGCGCCTGGACAGTCTCATCGTCGGTTGTGCGGCAGGTCAGGCCATCAATACTGCCGCGTCTTTCGGTCCCGAAGGTCCTAAGGTACAGCCCGAGAGTAACTTGACGTACTCTGACCCGACAGCGTTACAGGCTGGGATCTACCTGCCCTTTCCCGAGCATCAACTTTGGAGGGAAGCACGATCTACAAAACTGACTGCTACGACGTCGGTATTCAGCTGACGGCAATTTTCATGTTCTCGTCTCAGTCAAGCAGTGCGGACCCTTATTACAGGTGCAGCTGATGTTTGCATTCACCCGCCTGCATTCCCTTCAAACTTAGGTGAAAGTGAAAAGCCCTTGCCATTTGCTTGTGGCAAGGGAGCCGCTTTTGATCCCTCTCTGACAGCTGTTACAATACTCACAGCTACTAGTACCATTCAAACGGATGCCTGATTTGCTGACTTCCTGATATTTGCATGATGCTTCTTACACTGTCAGTAGTTTGCAGCTCATGCGTAGACCAAGAGGCATGCTATCACCAGGCAGCTCCCACAGAAGTGGGCAATGAGAGTGTGTTGTCTTTGGTGCCCTCAATAATCTGTGTATATAACAATAACCTGTAGCCAGTGCTGCCTCAAGAAGCAATTGCTGCACCCTTGTGTGCCACTGGTTCAGGCATGCCCACATCAGAGCTGCAAAGACACGAAGGCCCCTTTTCATCATCTGCTCATACTGTTGCACTTCATTGAGTTCTCGATGTTGTTGCAAGTCAAAATTGTTGGGCATTCAGTCTAGAAATGTACTGTTAGACTGGGAGGCACATATGCATGCGCAGTGCATTGCCCATGCATAGCAGTTGCAAGCTTAATGCAACTTAAAGGGAGCTGCAGATGGTGTGGGATCTGAATCACCTGGTGCCAGGTATCGTTGACGAGTTGCTTGGTTGGCACTGCAGTTGTGGCAGGCATAGTAAGCTTTCTACCCTTTCCATTGGCGATTTAGTCTTGTGGCGGTGGTTTCGTGTTGTTGGCATGTCCAAGGGCCATGGATCGAATCTAGGAAAAAAGCTATAACCGCCAGCACGTTGCAGCATGTCAGACGTCGTCGTGGCAGTATCAGACTGGTTGCATCGTGAACGCGACTGGACTGCTTGCTGTCCCGCAGTGGCGTTACTGTCGATGCACATTTCTGCTAAGATCATACAGCGGTTTTGAAGCGGGCAATGGGAACGCCCAGTACACTTGCAGCACGGAGGAGTATTTGTGACGCTGCACTCAAGCAAGGCTTAGTCGACTGAGCGCATCTTTTGTCAGTCAATTCATATGTGGCCGCTATGGCCGCTGCTGCTTGCAACAGTCGTCTCGGCGCAGCTTCAATGTCCCACCGGACTTCCGGGCGGATCAAAGTACCTCTTATGCTTAGCTGGGAGCAGCACGCCACAAGCTGAACTAGACCCTTATCCTGTTCGGCTTGGACAGCCGGGCATCGACTTTCTGCAGAACTATGCTGGTATTTCTGGAGCCACTGCTGTGAGACTGTTCAGGTCAGTTGATACTTGCAGTGGCTGCAACTTTGGTGACAGGTACCACCGGTGTCTAATGCACATCTGCCATAGCACGCTTGAGCTTGTTTTGTACACCATTAGGTGCACCCACACGTGTCTGCTGCAGGCGCCAAGCTTTGGACTTCTTCTTCACATACTTTCACCTCAACTATGAAGAGTCTCTCCTTCCACCAGGCACTACAATTCAGGAGTTGGCAGCTGTTGCGCCTGGTCCAAAGAATTCTCAGGGAAAGGTTGTCTGGAATATGCAAGCATATGCTCTGGACGCCGCTGGAGATCTGCCGAGCCTGCAGAGGCTTTGCAATGCCTTTGGTTGTGCAGACCTGTCTCCTGGCCAGGTTCCTGTCTACATAGGAGGCTATCAACTGCAGGTTTGGCAACCATTTACAGCGGTATGATCACAACTACACTTTGCTCAAGAAAGCTGTGCTGTCCTGGTTTTGCAAACAGCATTGGTGTTGCAATTTGCATGCAGAGGGATGGCACGAAATACCACACTGGGGACCTGTTGACTTACAGCCTGGCCAGTATCAACACCAAATTGCTGAACAGGATCAACACTCAGAGAGACAATGGGGGCAGTAAAGCAATGGCTGGCAAGCTTATTCCCGCACAAAGTGATGAGTCCAAATCCGGTGGCTACACGCTGATATATATGCAGTCCAAGCCAGGCAGCGAAGTGTCTGTCTCCAGGAAGTATCAGGACGGGCAGATGGTCATCAGCGAGACTGCTCAGCTGCAAGCACAAAGCCAATTGTTTGGCAGTGGCGGGTACACACAGTTCTATTATTTTGTCAAGAATCCCTTGGCATCAAGTGGAGGTGGGGCAATCAATGCACCTAGCTTTGAGACTGTTACCTTGCAGGAGGTTCTTCAATTTTATTAACATGCTATGTACTCAGACCCAGTCTTGACTTAGCCTAGACACAGCAAGAACTGCCCTCAAAGACACTCACAAGAGTAGCATCCCAATGGCTTCTTATGTCACCATGAAAATAGTTCATGTGTATGTCGAAACCAGTGATAGCACTCGAGAAGACGCCTGTATCTTTGCAGTGCCATACTGAGGTAGTGCAGGCAACTATCTAGATCAGCTTTGTAGTGTGCTAGCAAAATGCAGATGAAACACTGGTTGCTGCTACACAGGTTTTTCACACAACTCAAGACTGAAGGTATCTGTTGTGTGCACGTCCTGCAAGTCTTATGTGTGTGTCACACCTATAACAGCACAGTTGCTGATGGCGCAGACCTTTTGCATGAGTGCAAATCTTCTGCATCACTCTTCATGAGTGCGCAAATGCTGGCCCCACGCTGCTGTGTAACCAGATTGAGCAAGATTAGCTCTGTCAGTATCCCAACCAGCCTTCTGCATCTGCAGATTCAGTTCCTGCCAGTGTTGCTGCATCCATTGAACAGTTCTCATACCCACTGCTTGTCTCTGCACAACCCAACAACAAAGGCGTCGCTTTTGATAGAGTTCTGATGCAAGCGCCACTTCTGACAATGCAACTTTCCCTTATGAGCACCAAGAGCCTGATGCAAATGTCTGGAGGCTATATGCTGTGCGTCAAGGCACTGCTCTAAGTTCAAGCCATGATGCACTACAAAGCAGTCATGTACACTATGCCATTCACATCCAGGACACACGGCACTAGTCTGGTACCGCAATCACCTGGTCACTTTCGTTATCTTGTGTGGACATGAGGGCCAACACTCTGGCATGCACAAAAGCCTCAAGCACATCTGCTGGCATGCAAGTTGTGGCTAAGACCACATGGATGCAGCCTTGGCAGTGTGCTAGCATGTACAGCTGGTTGGCTGCGCCCCCGCAGAGCTGTGCAATGTTCACCTTGCCAGCTGACGCCTGCGGGCAGACAATGCAGGCCCCATCAAGCTACGCCCATTGCCAAGCTTAAAGCATGCGTTGCCATATGACAGCTAGGCCGCCCTGAACTTTCTAACCCTAGCTATCTTGCAGTCACAGATGCAAGAGTACCTGTGTGATGACGCCGCCATGGCAACTATCGCTCCTGTTTCTGGTGAAGACACTGTAGCATGTTGATAGAGGTCACGGTAAGTAAAGCGTTGATGAAGCTCACTGTTATGAGGAGGCTGAATAAGCTTACCAGGGTTTTGAGAGAGGTGCCCATTCTGATGACTGGAGGTTGGCTGGAAGCGCAGTTGAGAAGGCGCTGAAGGGGCGGAGGAGCCAGCGGCTCAATGCAAGCAGCTTCTTGGGGGGTCAGCACCACACCCTGAAGCCATACATGCAAGTAGCGTATCTCCATGTTCTGGTACAGAAAGCCGCACATGGTGATTGAGACAACGCACAAAACTCGAACATACCAACAATTTATGAGCGCATGTACTCAGTGAGAACAGAGTGCAGCATCAGTATCTTGCACCAATTCCCATGGAGGTGGCCTACAAACTTTGGCACTGGTGACAACAATCTGTGTGAGCCCTGTGCAACCAGTCTGTGCAAGTACACTGATACTCCAGATCATTGAAAACACAATTGACATGTTCATGTATTAGGCAGACCTTGTGGTAGAAGTTATCAACCATGAGCTGCAGGCGTGAGGGGTTGAGGGATGTGAGGGTAAGTGCACGCACTGCCTTGATGTTGGCATACACATGCAGCGCTGTCAGGCTGAGAAAGCTGGCCCAAATCAACCACGGCACCTCTGCATACTGCACAAAGGCTTGCACTCTGCAGGTTCAGGGGTGTTCATGGACATGCTCGGCTGCATTACACACTTTTACATGCATATGCTTGGCTTGCAATGGGTGCTCTGTCAGCTTTTGAAATCAAGAAGAGGTTAAAGTGCATGCAAGGTATGCGGAATCTGGCAATGAAAATGTTAGGCAATGAGAAAGTGTCAGTAGATCAGACAGACAAGCTACAAAACCGAACTGTGCACCAAGCAAACATGTTAACATCTTTCCCCATGGCCCCATGAGGATGTACAGACTCAATAGTTGATGTGATCACAGCTCACCATTGAAAGCATGTGTGAAGGCCATGCCAAGCAGCATTCCAATCAGGGTTGTCGCAGTCTCCTGCAGTAGTGAAGTGCTCAAAAAAATCTGCCATTCTGACTGTTCCTGAAGTGTATATCAGCAGCAGTTGCATGGAGTGAACCTGCGTGCCTTCTTTGGCAGAAATGTCAGCAGCATTGTTTCGCTTGGCAAAATGTAGAGTCAATGCAGTGCGTGTGGAACCTGCTGCGACGCCTGCAAGTCAGGCAGTTGTCACCCAGTGTCAGAGCCACACTCATGCAGCCCAAACAACACTTGTCACTGCTACTAATGATGTCAACTGCACCTATGTGCACATCGCTCTATAATGTTCCGTTTTTGGTATTCTGACCTGTAACAGCGCGAGCGATGCTGCCAAGACAAGCCAGCGTCAAGAAGAGAGAAGGAAAAATTGGCGAGGCAAGCTCCATAACCAAGCCTGCATGATTCAACATGGTACACGCATCAGCAGCTCCGTGGATGACATGGAGGTGACATTGTGATAAAAGAGAACCCACCTACATTGTTCAAGCAGTCAGCAAACAGACGCCATTGCTTAGCATACACATCCAGCTTGGAGCCCTGCAGAAGTTGGGCAGGTCCACGTAAATCTTGCATGGTGCCCAGCATGGCTGCAAATGCTGCTGATGAGATGTCTTGCCTGCAAGAAGGCGAATGTGACACCCCCCAGCATGCCAGACAGATCCCGCAGAAAGAACTGAAAGACTGCGCTCAGAGGTGTAGCAGCCTGTAGCATGATGTCCTACTTAAGCAGCTGCACCAAGATCCCATTTGCCACGGCTTTTGCATGACCTAATACTACATGTGTAGCTGATGTAGTTGCATGTGAAGGTCAATTGCCTGCCTGCTGACCAACACCAACGCCAGTGAGCATGGCTTGGCTTGATAGGATGCCACGAACATATGAACAAACAGCTTGGATAGAGTCCCAGAGCTGAAATCCTGTATTCATCGTGAGCAGTCAGAAGCAGTGTGCAGCGATCGCCTTGAATACTCAAATATTGGTGTACGTACTTGCATAGTCCGCTGTGACAGAGTGGGGGTATCCCTCGGGCAGAAACGCTTTCATCGGTCCTTTTGCCCAAATCTGATTCTGCATGGTGGGTTTGTCACAAAACACGCCGTCCTTGTCCATGACAGATACAACACGCCCGGCAAAAGACTCTGCAACGTGTACATGCTGCGAGCGCATACTGCGTTCTGTTCACAAGTGTCTATGAGAACCCGTGATCAGGCCAAGTTGCTTGCTTTGCAGGACGTGCAACCGCCTTGAACGGTATGGCGGCGTAGATTAACACAAGTCCGAGGTAAGGCAGGAAACTTGTAGTGAACGAAAAGCATATAATCAAGCTCTTAACAGCAGCTGAGCCATGCGAAAACTAAGCAAGATGTGCAAGATACACACACACAATCTGACATTGGAAGAAGAAGAAGAATTTTACAAGCTTCGGCCAGCCAACAAGGCTGATCACTTGTGCCAGCCATGGCAATAATGTCATATGTTCATGAAGTCTAAACAGTCTATGACATAGTTCAAAACCCCCTGGACTTCAGCACTTCCTGTACTCGTCCATGTTTGCAATTCGCTGACAAAATTTCGGTCCGGCAGATTCTGTCATATGTGTACATGTTGCACTTCTGTTTTAATTGATGCTGTCACGTTCAAAAACCAAAGAGCCCGGTATTGCACATGTACACTGCAGTCTGAAAAGTGCATGTTGCGTAAAATAAGCTGTGTCATGATGACCATCCTGCAAATACTACCAAAGCAACTTGCTGATTCAACTGATGCTCCAATCACAAGGTGACCAGGCGCATAGCAGATCCAGTCTTGACAGCAGCGTGAGAAACTGTCCTAGGCTTGTGCAATGTTCTAGAGAATGCAAATGGCCTGGCAGGAATGCGATAAGAGTTGCTGCAAGGAGGAGCAGTGCAGTATGATCTGCCACTTGATGGCCCACAGGACACCTTCAGTGAGGCTCGACCACTTACAGCTTTCCCTGAAGCTGAGGCTGTTGCACCTGCTGGCACCTGTGCAGCAGTTGCAGCAGTTGAGAAGAGAACATGATAGCAGCATTAACAGATGCACTGGCACATCTGCCAATGTTTTGCCCCAAAAGGCATGTCCAATAATCAGCAAACTGACTGAGCAGCACATACAGCGTGCACAACCTGAACTAGGCAGCAGAGTGGCGCCTTTGATGTCTGAAATAGAAGCCAGCGGCGACGAAGGTGGCCAAGGCAATGGCTGACGTTCTGTAAACTGAAGGTGCTGGCCAGCCAAGAATGGTGCGCTCGCCCCCCTTGTTGTCATGCTCAAGCTCAAGCTGTTGGGGCTGGTGGGCAACCTTCACAAGCAACAAAGCAAACTCTCGGATGGCTGCCCAAGATCTGTTCTGCTGTAACCATGTAAACATTGCACTATACTGTTTGGCGACAGTCGCCTAAAACTTTTTCTGTTACCAACGCAGTGACACCTGTCTACCCATATCTTTACAGTGGTCACCTTCTCATGCAGCAAACACAAACCCAGCTTACGACGTCTAGCTACAAATTTAAGAAAAGCTGATCAGGCTGGCATGGGGCATAACATCAAGGAGATTCAGTGCTGGTCCTGAACAGAATACCAAATCCTGAACATAAGCAGCTCTGGGAGGGTTTTAGGGCCAAGATGTAGTGGCTATGATTGTAAGTGCTCGAACCTTGACTGCTATACCTTCATGGCAAAATTATAGCCCATGCTCTTGAGCTCATCCTTGGAAGGGGCATCTGGCCGGTTCAGGGCAACTTGCTTCAACGCAGCATTTTGCTCGTCGCTTGCACTTTCACTGTAGGCTCCCGAAATCTGCATGGCACCAGCTTCTTGGTTAACAGATATTGCCAGTGCACTACCTAGCTTTGCATTCACAGGATATGTGCAGGTCACAGGATTGCACAGCCAAAGGAAATCAAGCTGGTTTTGCATAAGACGGGTCCTCAGTGTTGGTGTGCACCTTTGGAGTACCATAAAGCAGCACACTGTCAACAAGGTGTGCTTAGGGCCAACAGCAAATGTATACAGCAAATGCAGTACTGACATACCAAGATTCATAGGTGTCTGCCAGGCTATGATGCTGAACACTTACATCACAGATTGTGCCAGGTGATGAGAGACAAAAGAAACTGCACCTTACACCCCAGCCAAGAAAGTGGAATATTTTAAAGATGTGCTGGTTACCTTGCCATCCTGAATCCAATACACACCAAACTTGCCACCGTCTAGGTCACCATGAAGAACATAGTCGTCAGATGGCTCCCCGTAAAACTGCCACGCCAAGTCAAACTCACGTGAGTAGAAGTAGGGTAGGTAATCGTATGTCTCCTTGCTTCCAAAGATAGCCTTCACTGCGTGTGCGGCGGACAACCTGCACTCAGGACAAGGCAAAGGTGTCTGGGCCTGGTATATATTCACAAACTTAAGCAATGACACTCTCAGCAGCAAAGGATTGTGCAAAGTATATACCTGTCACGCAATCATGGCAGCAAGGCTATATACAATGCGTCACTCAAAGCTTGGACGAGGTTAACCTGGCATTGACCACGTGCTCCTGCCTAGTGACTTTGCCACCATACAGGGTCAGAGGGAAGGCAGCAATGTCCCCAACAGCATACACATCAGGATTGCTGGTCTGCAGCTGCGAGTTCACCTGCATATTGGTGAATAAGGCTGTTGGACAAGCTGCACAGCTAGCGCTTTGCATGAGGTGGCACTACAAATCAACATGACTGGCACTCAGTGCTGTCAGTCAGGTGACAGTACAAAGAGACACTGCGAATGCCCACAGTCGCTGCTGTGACAAGTACACAGTGCTGCAAAGTTATTGTGCATGATGATGCAATGGGTGATGGCGCTCTTGAAGCTGATTGCCTTCGTGTAACCATCTGAAACAGGTGCCAGATACCCTCTTACATGCCGCTAGATGGTCTAAGCTGGCATCATAGTGATAATGCAGGACCACACTTCAAAAACGTCTCAATCAGCCAGAAGAGGTTGAGCATGACCCTAGGAAATCCGTACAAGGCCGTAGAGGTACCTTGACACCTCCAGGCTTGTCCTCCAGCAGGTCCAGCTGGCCCTTGAACATCTCAGTGTTTGGGATGGCTCCAACACCAACCACAACCAAGCCAGCCTCCAACTTCTTGCCGCTCTTCAACTCCACACCTACAAGTACACCATGAACACTCACTGACTGTATTAGGCTTCTTTGCTGTGCTACTGCAACTAATGCAGGGCAGCTAGAGACTGGGCCAAATGAATGCGTGTTGTGTGCAGCAAGTGAGTAATGTATGTTTATCGTACAGCATGCTAGTCTTCACAAGGTGCTGTGCCATCTGTCTGGGACAAGCTGCACAGGGATGTTTTTTGGAGGGAAGGTGAGATCTTTGTCAGCCCGGCTCATACATTCATGAATAGACATGCAATGCAAGAAGATCAGTACTGTTGAGGACGTACTTTCAACCTTGCCATTGCCTTCAAAGCCAGTGGCAGTGTCACCCTTGATCAGGGTCACACCCTTGTTCTCGTAATACTTCTCATAGAACTTGGCCATCTCCTCATTGAACATCTTGGCCATGAGGCGGTCTTCAGGGAACACCATTGACACTGCAGCAACATGAGGGTGTGCAACACTCAGTGTCCAATGACATATACGCTTGCAAGGAATTAATGAGCTGCAGGCCCAGTGGAGCACAACAACAAGCAGGAACAAGTTATGCTGACTCAGCAGCTGCTGCTACATCAACATGGGCCTGCAATGCGAGGCCTGGGCATTCGGAGTTTTTGCTGTAAAAAGTGCAAATTAGGCAGCAATCGTTATTTCACACATGAGTAATTGTTATTTGACTCATGAGAAGTTGCCACAAACTGCCATGAGCTTGTGTCATGCAAATAGGCAGAGTACTCTGCTCATAAAGCATCAGACACAGCACATGCACACCTTCAAAGCCATTCTGAACAAGGTTTGCAGTGACCTCCAGGCCAATGTAGCCTCCCCCGACCATGACAGCCTTGTTGGAGACTTTCTTGGCTTCCTTCATGTAGGCGACTAGAGCATCAGCATCTTCGACGCTCCTCAAATATTGAATGCCCTTCAGATGCGCGTTCTTGGCGCCGAACTTGTCCATGGTCATGTTCTACAGTCAAAAAACATGCAAATCCATTGGCCATTGCAGCAAGGTAATAAACTCCATTTGCTGGCACAGCACAGCTTCAGTTGTGCATCATTTGTGCATGTATGGAGGAGTAGCTGAACATATGCATGCTGATGGTGTGCATCTATGACTCACAGTTGAGCCTGTGGCAATGATGAGCTTGTCGTACGTGATGTCCTCGCCACCTGAAGCAACCTTCAGTGTCTTGTTCTTAATGTCAACTGACTCAACTTCTGTACCAGTCAAGTACTCGATGCCTGCAGCAACAGCACATTGCATTCCAAGGTAATCACCTTTGTTGTGTGCAGCTGCAGGATGCCAAGGAGACTTTGGTCCAATGTCAAAATTCCCATTTGGAATGGTAAAATGCAGCGCTATACAGCACATACCCTTTTCCTTGTACCAGTCAGGAGTCTGCTTGTCCCCGCCTCCACCAACGCAGGCATGAAACCCAGGCAAACGCGGGGCTCCTGAAAAGATGAGATGGTGAGCAACCACTCTGCATGTCATAATGCATGCACTGTCTCTGTCTCAGCTAATTTACCTACCTTCAGCCTTCAGATACCCCTTGCTGAGCGTCGGTCGCTCGTACGACACGTGCTGCATCCCAGATTAAGCTAGTAAATTAGCAGCAAGAAGCGGAGCACGGTGCAGCCAAAACGAGAATCAGCCACTCAGTTTCGGATGCAGATCGTCGGTCAAACGCAGGGTGTAACGCTGACAATGTGTTGCACCTTCTCAGCAGTGACAATGCCGAGCTCTCCTGGCTTGACGCCCTGCTTGACAAACTCTGCCGCTGCGTATCCTCCGCCTTGACCTCCTCCCAAATACACATACTTAAAGTGACCCATCTTAGTGCTACTTGCTGCAACTACCCGCCGAAGAAAAGCTATGTTTGCAGTATGTTCGGCCTATTTATGCTATTTCGGTCGCAGTACGATCCAGCGCTACATGTAGTGATCCAGTGATGCGTGGACAAAATTCGCCTTGCCACTCTGTCTACTCTTCCACTTCTTCAATAAGTTTTTCAATCTCGAATCCCTCAAACTGTTGACTACTTGTGCAGAGCAAGCAGCTGTAGCAGAAAGCTTGGCGAACTGCACTGCCCCTCGAAGCCACCGCTGAATACATACAAGCGTAACTATACAGCCACAGTCTTTGCTCAAGCTTTGGCAGCAGCTGTGAACCGAAAGCTGCAAAATATACAACGTACGTAACTCCAGCCGCGTCTTCGCTGGAAAGTGCCGGGCGCGGCGAAAATTGGTCTGGCGACTTGTCACGCGCAAGTGAAGCTTTGCATGGTACCAGGGCAAGACAAATAGCGCAAGTGGTGATTTGGGTTCGTCCAGCTGATGTAAGCGATTTAGCAGAAGCGTCGAGGCGCGCAGACTTTCCGATATGCCTGTCGCTGGGCCTGTTTGGACTGCAGAGGTATGAGTCCTAAAACCTGCTTTGCAAATAGGATGCCGGTCTGTACAGTCTTTGAGACTATCCAGGCAACAAGGGTTGCAGAATCGTAAATCCAAGCCTACCGGCTGTACCCAAAACAGCTTGTACACTGGTGTTTGTGATGTTGCTTCTGATACTCAAGCTGTTACTGTAGGAGGACGAGATGCTCAGACGACTTGTGGCACAGTATGGTACCAAGAAGTGGGCTCACTTGGCAACAATCATCAAAACAAAAAAGAGCAAACAGGTGACGCCTGTAGACCTGTAGATCTTTCTTGTCTGTATGTCCCTGATACAGGGTGATGCTTGTCTTCACAACTCCTCTGCTGACATGCAGTGTCGAAGAAGATGGAAGAATTTCCAAGATGCAGAGCTGAAGAAGATTGGTGTTTGGACCCCTGCAGTACGTTTTGCCTTTGTAATCACTTGAGCTTCCCTGTTGGCACTGACAGTGCAAACTACTGAGTCCATGCACCATTGAAAGCTCAGCTACATTCTGTGAATGCAGGAAGATGCTTTGTTGATAGAGGGCCACAACAGATACGGCAACAAGTGGACAGAAATTGCCAAGGTGGTCGGTGGCAGGTGAAGCCTGCAGATGGTGTATGTCACGCAATGCCCAATTTCCAGCTGTGCCAGGCTCCCCAGCAAGAGTATAGCAGACTTTGTGTGCATCATATTGGAGGCCAGGAGCGTGCTGAGCAATGTACAATACGACAATGGCATCATGTCCACAAACCTTGCAAACAGAAAGATAGCTGTAAGTAACAATGCGTGAGGCTGTGCTGCAGGACTGACAATGCAGTGAAAAACAGATGGGCATCCCTGACTAAGAAAAATCCTAGGCTTGCTGATGGCAGCCCTGGGTCTGCACCTAGCGCATCTGGTGACTCATCCTTCAGCGGCTCTATGCCAACTCAGTCGCGCTCAGGGCAGTCTAATCAGGGCTCCTTGCAGCCCACTCGGATGCCAGGTATGTCAGCAGCTTGAATGCTGATGGGCTTTGAGACAAGAGTGCTTGCAACTGCCTTGCTGCTCGCAAGCAAAGCTACAAGGGAAAGTTGCATGCGAGTGGCCCCTTCTTTGTAATACTTTCACCTGTCAGGTGCTCTGCATCAGCAGAAGGGGAAATCCCTACAGCACCAAAGCTGGTTGGCAGTGTTGCAGTGCAAGGCTGCTGCATCTGCAATTGGTGTGACAATGCAGCAGCTCAATGCAGGTTGTTTGGCTGTGATCAAGCTATGTGACCTCATTGTCACGTATATCCCACATCATGTCTCACCCACATCAGATCAGAGCAGCTGTAAACATGCAGGCACTAGACCAAGCAGGCTTCGCAGCTTCACCCGACCTGGTGACGCAGAGCCCAATCAGATGTCCACCTCCAACAGTGCAGTGCCCGAGCACCTGCAGCACCTGCAGGGCTCCTCTGAAACCTCTGCGTCAGGCCTGACCCACCCCCGGGGTAGCTTGACGGTCCGCACAACAGTCAAGTCAGAGCCAGGCTCTGACGGCTCGGGCTCTGCAAGGACTCCAGGCTCTGTCAACATTCGAGTGTGGAAGGTAGGCCAACTGAATGACAAGCTTCTGATTGCATGAACACAATTGCTAAGGGGCATGCCACGGGTGACCGACACCGGACTACAGTGCTATTGGCATGTCACTACCCCTTTATATTTAGATGTTGCCACACTCTCATGACATTGCTGCATGAGCGGTCCTCTGAAAGCTATTGTTATAGTTTCTGGACATTCTGCCATGGTGCTCCATACCACCATGGCGTCATTGGTTTTGGGGTCAGACTTGTAAGAGTAGGACAGGCGCAACAAAGATGAGCGGGTCATGCAGGAATCTCTGACACCCAGGGAGCGTCGCCAAGCACAAGAGGTGAATGCACTGGGCCTCCCTGTTACCATCCATCTGGAAGACCAGCTCATTCCGCTGCCTTCTTCTTTTGCGGGGCCAGTGGAGGGTAGTGAAGGGCCTGAGGGCAGTAGCCTCTGGCGCAGTGATACTGATGGGGACCTAGCAAGATGGCTCAACAATGGATTCACCCCAAGGGCTGCAGGTACAGCAGCAGCAGCAGCTTCTTTGGCAGTTGTGGTCATGTGCAGCACCAAAAGCATTGCCAGATGTCCCTTTGGATGCGTATATTTGCCTTGTGCATTGTAAAATCCTAAGGGCTAGGCGTCAGGAGGTAAAGTCCTAACTTGGGTTCTGCTGGTCTAGTTTGGACAAGTGAGGTGCAGCTTGGTCAAGCTTGAGCCTGTATGTTGTACCACAATTATTTGTCTGCATATGCAACCTGACTGTAACATTGACATTGACGGTGGGTGCAACAGCTTTTCCTGAAGAGGAGGCGCATGTGGTCCAGAGAGGCAGCCACTTCAGCCCAGTGCGCAGCCAGTCCTTCATCAACAACCAGCAGCGCCAACTGCTGCACAAGCTGTTTATGAAAGGCACATCACAGCAGCCATTCATGCTGGATGCTGGGCAGCAAGGCATGCCTTACCCTCAGCCAACTGGTTACATGCAACAGTCACAACAGTATGTGCCCCAGCAGGAGCAACAGCAGCAGCAGCAGCAGCAACAGCAGCAGCAGCATGGGATGTTTAGTGGCCAAAGCATGCTTCCAGCTTTCAAACCTGGCAGGACTGATCAGGCTGCTTACCATATCAATGCGCAAGCCTATGATAGCTTGAACCATGCTCAGCAGCAGTACGGGAGTAGCCAGATGCAGGGCCAGTATCAGCATGGAGTTCTTACAAGGGGACAGAGCTTTGCCCTTGCCACTGGGCAGCCAGGGCTGCTTACAAGGGGACAAAGCTTTGTCAATGGGCAGCCAGGGGTCCTGACAAGGGGACAGAGTTTTGCCAATGCGCAATTCACTGCTGATCCAGGCATGGATGGGTATGTGGAGAGCCCACGACTGGAAGTCTTGGTCACACCCAATTTCAGCAGCCAAGAGCTCAATATGCTGCTTGAGGTAGGAAGCTTTAGCATAATGATGCTTGCCATCCACTGGTGAAGTCATGCCCTATGCTTTCCACAGGTGATTGCTGGCTGGGTGAGTAGGAGCTGTAAGTCTGGCCAACATTCGTGCTTCTGCCTGACATAAAAGAAGAATGCAGTGCAATCACTAGTTTTGCATTTAAACAGTCCCTAACTCAATCTACAAGCAAGCATTCATTGCTGCGCAGGCTCTAGGAGACGATGAGATGCTTGACCTGCAAAGCGATGCACCTGTAAAGCAAGAACCGCCTTCACCTGAATTCACTTTATCATGAGGCACTGTACTCATTGGCATAGTGGCTGCCGCTCTTTGGCCAGCTGCTTCTATGAATTTGTGTAGTGAAAAGCACATTGGTGGTGATTAGGCTTGTGATGTCATATTGTATAGTGTATTGGTGAGTGTCATGTGCAGGCAGCTTCGTTCATACATATACATATGCAGCAGCATGGTTGCTATGCTGCTGGAACATTTTCTGGCTGTTCACATTGTCGAGAGTCTAGACCGCAGCAGAGTGCTTCACCTTGAGTTATATCTGTACAATGGTCTTAGCAAAACAACATGGGTGTTGGAATTCATTATGCTGTCTGTGAAAGAGCCTAAGTTACTTGCCCTCCTGCAATTGTCCTGTACCGTGTTTCCATGTACACAGACACATGTGTGGGTGTGTGTTCCCTTCAATAGGGGCAACGGGTCCCTGTTTGTGTGCTCAATCAATTTTGCAAGTCAACATCTGCTCAATTAGATTCCTCGGTTCCATTCTTTGCAAAAGCATTTTCGCTTCGGATGTCGGCAACTAGATGCAGTCGATATGACATGTGACATGTCACACTAGAGAAAGTGTTTGTCGTCGCGTTCGCGTTGTATGCAAGTTGACTGCGTTACAACAACAACGTGCAGTGATCCTGGCACAGTGATCGGACGCAGCGGTACCACATGGCTACTGTTGGCATGGCTGATCTGGACAAGATTGCCATTATCTTCGAGGGATTCGACGTTGACAAGGATGCCAGACTGAACGGTGCAGAATTGAAAAAGCTGATCCAGCAGTGCAATCCCAAAGTATCCTTTTCGGTTATACAGCTGGAGGCCATTGTAGAGGAGGTACCGTTCATGGTCCAAACACTTCATGTGCAACCTAGCATTGCCTCTGTATGCTTAGGAGTTGTTTCCTGCTTCCATGATTAGTAACAAAGTACTGATCATTCAGGTTTTGGAGCAGTATGAAGGCACTGCGCAAGCACTTGGCCTGAGCAGACAGAGCTTAGCTCAGCTTTACATGGACGGAGTTGGAGACTGTGAAACGGATTTCCAGACCGTGCAACTGCGACATAAGTCACCTGCCGCGGAATGTCCCATACTCTGTTTCAACTGAAAGCGCTCCTGTTTGTAAACGCACACGATAACTCTGATCTACAACTTTGCAGGTATGTGATGCTGATACAGCCCGTGACCCCACCAATCAAGCAGTCACTGACGACTCTGCAACAGGGGCAACATTTGCGGACCTGTTTGACTATTCCGCAGGTCAAACCACAGCTGCATCTCCGTCTAGCAGAGGCAGCTTCAGCTTCTGCATGCCAGCTGCTGACAACAATGAAAATGCAGAACCCAACGGCAATCTGTGGCTGCGGCCTCACACAGAAGTCCCCTGCTTGCTCACACCAAAGCCTCTGGCACAGGGTAGCTTAGGACCTGCTTGTCAGGGTTTTGGGCTGGCAGCAGGTGACACAGAGTATGGTACAGCAGCACAGCAGGCAGTGCAGGAGCAGCAGAAGCAGGATAATACTCCCCGTAGAAGGAGGGGTGGCTGGGCCACTCCTCAGGCAGTACCAGACCAGCGAATGGGCAGTATAGCACATGCAGCAGATCACTCTGCGGCTGCTGCCCTTGCCAAGACTGTCAAGCAAGAAAAACAGGTAACACTACCAGGCAGTCTATCAGATTCTCCCTGAATGGCCATAACATGTGTCGATGGTCATAGAGTTGAGGTACATTCAATGAAGGCAAAGTGTGACTTCTGCATCAGTGCCTTAGGAGCACCAAGGCTGTGTTGCACTTGTGGACGAGCTGGCATTAGCTGTGGACCTGGGCGACCATGCATGGCAGGAGACAGCAGCTGCTTTGAGACAGCATGCAAACGCTCTTGACAGCGCAGACTGCTATGATGCACACATGGAGATGGGAACACTGCTGGCCAGCAGGTGAGGCACCCAAGCTCAACTTGGCACTTGATCCTGGAGAGTAACAACTGTGCTTTGCAAAAGCACATTTCTGCAACTTGCAACTTTCAACATTGCTGCATGCAACATTGCTATGGGCGCTTGTTAATGACCTACTTCCACAATCATACCAGTATCATGCTTCTCGGAGCTGTGATATGTATCGTGCTGCAGGAAGCATCAGAAGGAAGCAGTCACAAGCTTTCAGCATGCCGTTGTGGCAGCTCCGGAAGATGCACGCCCTCTGTTCCGCCTGGGGAACGCTCTATTTGCTGCTCAGGAATTCCATGAGTCCCAGAAAGCCTTTACCCGGGCCTTGTCACTTGCAAGCCTGCCTGAGGATGCTGCTTTGCTCCCCAAGATTCACGTCAACCTGGGCATCAGTCTGGAAGCTGAAGGCCATCTAGAACTGGCGTGCCAACACTACAGGTATTGCTTATGTGCTACCATAGAAGGTTCGTTTCCAACACGTTACTGCAGCATTGTCTACCAACGTAATGATCAAATCCCACCTTATATGTTTGCCTGCACAACCTTTAAGCCTCTGAAACCTTATTGCAAGCGTCAAGTCTCTCAGGTGTCTCCCAAATGTGACCCAAATGTCATTGTGTGCCATGTTGGTGACCAGCAAGAATGCAGGGCAGCGTGAATGGTATGTAGAGTACCAGAGCTGAGACAGGTTGTGTATGTATGCAGAGATGGTGTGAGATTAAATTCAAAGCATTTCAGAGCCTTGAAGTTGCTGGGCAGCGCAATGTACGCCAGAGGAGACTTACAAGCTGCTTGCACTGCCCTGGAGTCTGCACTGCAGCTGAACCCAGCCTATGCTGATGCTCATTGTGATCTGGGATGTGTGCGGTGTGCACTGGGTCAAGTGGAGGAGGCCAAGCTTTGCTTTGCAGATGCTGTGAGCCACAATCCCGTGCATGTAGAGGTCAGCCCATTGTCATACTTTGGTGTGCAGTTTGTCCACAAAAGTCTGAGATAGAGCAACAGAGTGCAGTGTCAGGCAACCTCCTACAGCTGCAATTTTTGCTGTTATTGTGTCTTGTGTTGACTGAAGCATGCTTAGCTGAGGGTACCCTTGCAGGCTTTGTTCAATCTGGGCAACCTTCATCGTCAATGCGGCGAGTACCAGGCTGCATTACAGTCGTATGACTCTGTGCTAAGGCTCGATGATAAGCATTGGCGCAGCATGCTGAACAAAGCTGTTGCTTTGATTGGACTGCATCAGGACAGAGCTGCTCAGCTGTCACTGAAGCAGGCTTACCAAACAGGTGCAGTAGCACTGACCCTAGTAAGACACACTCGGGGATACACAGTCCTGTCTGCTGCATGCTTAGTACTCAAGAGTAGAAGGCTTGCGGAATTGCAGTCTTGATGAAAGCATTGCATGGCAAACATTCACTTCTGATAGCAATTGCAAAGCATGTGACACTTTGTATGCTGACCAGCATGTCATCCATTTTGCAGGGCGCAAGGATGTTCTGGCCCAAGAGGTGGCTAGCCTATGCAGAATGGCGCAGTGTGATGTGCACCCAAACAAGCTGCAAGACCTGCTGCAACAGCTTTCTGAATCTTGATGTTTAGCCTACATACTGGGTATAGAACATTTCCAATAGAATGTAATGCTCAGATGGCTGTTACTACTTCGTGCATTCCTGAAGAGCTGGCCAGTAGAAAACATATGTGATACCAGCACCCCAGGAATACAAGATTTTCAGCTGGCCGGTAGAGAACATGTGTGTTACACACATGGGAAAAGCCAGTTGAAAATCTTGTATTCCTGGGCAGCCAACCGGTAGGGAACATGTGTGTAACACACATGGGAAAAGCCAGTTGAAAACCTTGTGGAGTCAGACTTTCCTGTGCGCAATGGAACTACCATTGTGGACCGGCAAGCCAAAACCTAGTTATCACGTGCACGACCCACTGATCATTCGAAGTCGACCATCGGGTTTGAACCGATGACCTGCTGATCTGCAGTCAGCTGCTCTACCACTGAGCTAGATCGACGATAGATGCACACTTGATAATTTTGCAAATATAACAAGTTTTGAAAACCACGCTAACTTTGATAGATCTCACACTTTTGCCTGGTAGGTCATCGGGCTGTCACAATGCTAACGGTGAGTCTAGGGCACTGCGGGTGCAACTGTTCTGTACATATTCTTTGGGCCTTGCAGCTTGATGCAAATAAATCTTTGAACTCTGTGCTGAGGCAGTATGATGCCTGCGACATTTGCTGCAATTTCAATGCTGTGCTTTCCTTATGCAGACGCCTTGCAGAAAGATTTGGTGTGCTCTGCTGTCTGTGCTTGACCATCTCATGCAGGTACTGACCATGCTTTTCAAACCTGTTCGGATTCAGAATGACATAAGCGTTTCATAAAAGGGCCTCTGACACAAGCCCAAATAACAAATGCATGCAAATTGGCAGGCATGCTGGTTGACAACGTTGTTAACCCAAGCATAGCATCAGATAAGGGTTGCATGACAGTCGTGAAAGACTTGGGCAGCCATCCAGCCGAGTCTGACCAACAATTTGTTTTCACGGTCTAGAATTTATGATACCCAGCACAGTTAATTATTATATATTATATACATATGTAACACGTATGCTCAAGGCAATGAAGCCTGACCCGTAGGTTTTAGGACTGACATCCGCATGACCAACAAGCTATGCATGTAAGCCTGCTTCTGATGGATTTATGAACCGCTAAATGTCCTGGCATACACGTTCTTGGCCTAAGCTTTCTCCGAGAAGTAGCAGATGAGCTAGAAATACGAGAGCTGGGAATGGTTTTTGTGATTATGCCAGCATGCACCTCCAATCAGCAGACACGTCCATGGCAAGACGTCTTAGAACATGCAACAGGAGTGGTACTGAGTGATGGGGACACACGAATGTCCTGGCAGTGATAAAGACCAGTGTCATATGGCAAACAGCTATGGTATGCTCTGGCAGGAGATAGCTCAGCCGGCCTGTTTACAATAAGCACAGTGTGACAGTGATGCACCTGTTTATTGAACCACTGTGTGACAGTGATATACCTGTTTATTGTACCATTGTGGTAGACTTTGAAATGAAAGTAGTTGCTCAGCGATTGCTAAGCAAAAAACCAGAGGTGACAAGTATTGGCACCCAGACAACAAAGACGGCATCTATATATGCTGCAAAACCTCCACATATACCGCACCTCTTGTAACCCCACCTAATTCATTGCACCTTACAGATGCTCAAACACAGATTGGATGAGTGGCTGAACATTGCAACAACACTCATACACTGACTCGCGCAGCATTGCATTGTCAGGTTGCCGAGCGCTTGCTCACACATGATGCCTCAGCACTGCACTTGAAGCTGCTCAGAGCTGCATGAAGGATTGCACCCTCAGTGGTCATCAAGGCTGACTTTGTTGATCCCTTCCTGCACCTGTGCCACTGAGTCTTCCCCAGGACCAATGTCATCTGCTCCTGAGTTGCTCCTGCTGGTGGCTGCTCCATGAACTTCAGATACTCCTTGGTCAGAGTGATAAGAGTCTGCAGTGGCCTCCGACTCTGTTGTGTCAGGCTCCTCAACCATGGGTGCCTGGGCATTGGAGGTCTGAGGCTCCTGTGTTGCATCCACTCCATTTTCACCTGCTCCTTGCTGACCCTCCTGCAGAAAACCATTACTTGTGAAGCATTGCCAACCTTTTCTGCTGGTCTATATGCACAAGCCACTCTGACAGCACATGTCGCGGAATTCCTACGCCTGTTTCAGCAAGATCTGCATGAGCACACATACAAAGCCAGCACTTTGAGCTGGCAAATGGTCAGCAACATAAGCCTGGACAAGACTTGCCACACACGTACCTACTCATTATAAGCTTAAAAGCATTGTATTGCTATCATTAAAAGTGTGGCTGGCACAGCTGCTGAGGCAGGCACCTGGTTGCAAAGGACAAGGAACAGCTAGTCAAATTCCAGACCTGGTTGTAATGCCACTGCTGCACTACAGGGGAACACATATCTCCCAGCCACATTGACCAGTGAGAAGCAAGCACCCACCTTTCATCGCATTGTTCAACGTGAGACAAGAGATACACGCCCTCCTACATTGCAGCAGGGCATAACACCCGGTCTGAGCTAGTGCTCACCCTGTACCTGTATGCATGATTTCTCAGGAGCAACAGAAGGAGGCCCACCTGCTCGTCATGCTTGCCACCACCAAACAGGGACTTGGCAGCGCCCATCATGGCACCCACTACACCCCCAGTGTCACCCTGCTGTGAGCTGCTGGTATTGCCCGGCTGACCTTCCTGCAGTGACACCTCCTCAATCTGCATGCTTTCTTGTGCATCAGTGTGATCACCCTGCTGTGCCGCCTGTTGCTGCTCCTCTTGCTCCTCCTTGGCAACTGCTTGCTCTTCTTCTTCAGGTTCTACACCGCGGAATCAGTTTGTCTGTCTACATAACCGTATATAAAAGCATCAAAGGTACGCAGTACTTCTGTAAAGTTGCTATAAATGCCGTACTACAATGCCAATGTCATGTATTTCTTGTCTTTGCAGCCACACTGTATGTGCTTTGAGCTGAGCTTTGCAAATCTGGTAAGGCCCAAAATGTCTGGCCTTCCCTGATCAGCAGCTTCAGCAGGGAAGACATCACATGACGGACATTCCAGTAGGAAAGCCGGCTTTACCTTCGACAATCATGTCACCAGCCCTGGGTTCAGCTGCATCCTTGTGGCTTGCCTGCTCCACTGCCAGGTCGCTAGGCATACTGATGTCAGCAGACTGGTGTGCAGCAGGGCTGCTGCTGCTTGCATCTGGCTGCACAGCATGGGCTGCTTGGGTCCTAGCAGCATGTGCTTCAGGTCTTTCTGGGCTGGCAGGCTTTTCAGGGCTTGAGGGAGCTTGAACAGCTGTAGTCTCATGGACTGGGTCAGGAGAAGCAGGCTGGCGGAAGGTTGCCTTGGCTTCTGCTTTCTGAGGGCTGACTGGCCTTTCAGGGGACTCTGTGCTGCTGGCTGCCTGGTTCTGCACGGGCCGGGGTGGTGAAGACACACTGCTATCATCGTCCTCTGGGTCAAAGTCACTCTCCTCATCAGTAGCAGCAGTTCGCCCTGTAAAGCCCAGGCATGCATGTCAGCAGAGACGTCAGATTTTACTGATTATTGGAACCACCATGGTCAATGTCACCTGGCAAGTCATGCTGTTGCACTGCAGACCTCCACACTTGCACTGCAGAAGTCAACACTGACACTCCATTTATCTCAGAAACCACAAAGGAAATGGATGTGTGAAGTATGCCAGGACCAAAGTGGCTATGACCCAATGGTCTACAAAGCGAATGGTGTGTGACCTGGTGATGAAGCTAGCTACGCAAAAATATTGCATTCCTGCATGGCCAGCTTCCCACCAGGTCAACATGAAGGGAGGACATTGCAGCTTGCACAGAGTGAGTGTTGGTGCTTACCATGAATCTCACCCTCCTCCATGTCCGAGTCATCTTCGCTGGCTTCTCCTCTAGCATGCACACTTTCAGCATCTAGGTTGATGCCTGCATCGTCAGCATCCTCCTCTTCAGCCCCAGACGTTTCCTGCTTGGCCTCTACACTCTCAGCACCATCGTTGGAGCTTCTCTCTTGTGCCTGCAGCATCTTCTGCTGCATCACCAGCTGGTTTGCAGAGCATGCAGCTGTGTAAAGGCGCTTGTGCCTGTGGCTTTGGGTGGCAATGGTGAAGGAAGGCAGTTTGGAGACTGGCAACAGGGCAGGAGAGGAAATACCCACAGGAACCCACTGTGGACATACCAGGAGCAGCAAAGATGTATGCACGTCCTGAGCAGTCATTGTCCATGTGCAGCACCTCTCAATGCAGATCAGCCTTGCCTACCATGCAGGTCCTGATGTGGCTTGCCGGCAAGAAGTGATGTTGCGAACAGCCAGCAATACCTTGGATGCATTCTTGGCAGCTGCTGCAGTGGCCACATCCTTGACGGTAACGGGGCGGAACTTATTGCCCCTGATGACTTGCTGCATCATTTGGCCCATTGGCTTGTACAACTCCTTGGGTGGCAAATCAGGAGGGGACACCTTGCGCTCCTGCACCACGCAGCTCAATTACACATCATCCACAGCTGACACAACTTTGACAAAGCACCAGGAGTGCAGCATTGTGGATGACTACCCTCAACCATGTGACGTCAACCAGAATTGACCAACAAGCCATCAGGCACCATAAGGCAAGGCCTACACAAAGTTTGCTGAAAGAGCACATGAGGAGAGGCAGCATCGTACCATGCCACAGATTGGCAGCTCCATTAGGAGGTAGTTACTCTCATACCAAGTATGCATTTCTCTAGCACTGAAGGGGCCCTGTACTTGGCCATCTGGGTCAATGTATCGCCAAACTGGCTCTTCTGCTCCCTGCAACCGCAGATCTGCTGTGCATCTCTGTATGATGATGCAGCCTCTGCAAGATCAGCTTTGAGTGCAAATGTCTGTATGCAAGCCTGAGTGACCCTGAATCTGCCCAGAGCATGCTGTTGTCTGTTAGTTGCTTGCGATATTCAAGATGTTGCTAGCAAGCTGACATGTGAACATCTTTAGCAAGCAGGCCATGAATACATGTTCCTGGGGAACAAATCAGCATGATGCCAACAGCTATTGCATGGTGACGCACAATGGGTCCAAAGGTGATAGCATTCACACCTGTCTGTCAGCACTGAACAACCTCCATGCAATCTTGCCCGAGGGGGCTTTTGAAGGATCATTGACTCTGCCAGACTGGCTGGTTGCTTTGCCCTGGTCAGCCCTGCTGTCCAAGTCTGCATCACCTGCTCTTGCTGCTCGTCCACCTCTTGTTGCCTTGCCTCTGGCCCGACCGCCTCTGCCACCCTGCTCGCTCCCAGAGTACTGCTCAGCGCGAGAGGGCTGTTCAGGGCCTGGAGTGACACGATCTGCCCCTCTGCGGTTGTGGCTGCGCTGGGGTGGGCCTGACTCATCTCTAGGGCTCAAAAGACCTTCAGCTGGGTGGCGCTTACCCTGCAACACCAATACATGCCTCAATTGCTGCTGGTGACTGTGCATTCACACCTGATCATGGCAGATTCAGCTCTGTGTCTGCTGCAAAACAAGCCAGTAGGCTTAAATATCCAATGCACCTGAAGAGCATTTGAGCTTATTTTGAATGTTCACCAAACTCTCTGTCTGTTCAAGAAGCAGCTGTCAGGCTTTCATTAAACAAGTGTTCATGCAGACGATCAGTTGATCCCTTGTTGAGGTCTTGGTATAACACCTAGTGACCTTCAAAAAGTCATAGGCAAGGTGCTCAATTGACTTTTGAGTGCATACATGATATCGGCTGCTGGCAGGATGGATTCCTTATGCAAGTGAAGTACCTCTGGCATCACAGGCAACAGGTCATCCACCTCCCGCTGCAGCCTGCGAGCTGGTCTGGCAGCCCGGCCCCCTCCGCGCTCTACACCCCTGCCCCTGCCCTTGCCAGTCTGATCATCACCAGGTACAGGGTTGGCTCGCACTGGTTCTTTGGCATGGTCAAAGCTCATTGAGAAGTCCCCTGTAGCCTCCTTTCTGATCTGAGGCAAGGCATCAGACAGGCTCACCCAGGCATCTTTGCCAGCCTTTTTCACCTGCATTAACATGTGTCTTCCCGTAAACATCACCCCCTTTGTGGTCATAAAGACATTGGGTTGAGTTGTTTTCATAATACTGTCATTCAAGGCACCATACGGCTCCTGTACACTTCTTGCATGTATGTTTGGCAGAGATGTATTGTTCTCTGCTCAGTGGTGTCACAGGGCTGGCTGTGTGCAAACCACTCACCTGCAAATCTGACTGTCCAAAGTATCCTAGATCGACCCAGTTGATCAACTTCTTAGCATCAAAAGGCCCTTGCTCCTTGCCTTCAGGGTCTATGTAATGCCAGGCAGAGGAGGGAGGCAACAAAGGCAGCGTTCTGCCAGGAACGTGAGGCTTCGCTGTCCTCTCACGTCCTGAATGCACATGCAAAATCTTGCTATGTGCATACTCACAAAGTTGCAGCACACCCAAGAGTGCAGCATACCTCTGCCTCCACTTCCACCCCGGCCATATGACTGACCAGATTCCCCCCTGCAACACTTTCATGAATCAGTGACCGCACGCTTCTCAATAAAAAGACATGCGGCTCCAAGCATTACCGGGCATCTTGAGTCTCTTCATCCCATCCAGAGCTTGTCTGGTTTCTGCCTCGCTGGTTCTCCTTCCCTTGCATATCGCCTCCCTGCAGAGCATCCAAAGTCAGTCCTTTGCCTGAGCTGAAGTGCCGAGTGTGCTGGAAAAACAACACCCATCCACTGACCCTCCGAGGTGGTCCAGGATCCATGTCTCTATCATCGTGAAGGAACCTGTCAAATGCAGATGGCGTTTCAACGAAGACGGAACAGTACGGGGCAACAGCTATACAGCTGACAACTGCTCTTATACCAATCAGGCTTTCGTCGCTGGTCTCGAGCCGTTCGGGTTCGGCTGCCGTCCTCTGCCGCATCGGGTTCCTCGCTACTGTCACCTTCCGAGGACTGTTTGGCTTCTTGCTTGGGTAACCTGTGAGACAGGCTTGTTGAGGTGATCCACCGGAATGGCGGTGGAGAGGTGTGACAGCTTCTGGCAGCAGACAGGTAAATTACTTGATCCCGTGATCTGCTGCGAAGTATCTCGCGCTTCGCATCCTGTCCTAAGAACGTGTAAGGCTGAACGAGTTTGCCACGAAACAGGTGATGAGTTGAGCTCTTATCAAAAAGTCGGGCGAGACGTGGTAGAGCCGCTCAGAAAACGACTGGGAAGCAGTGGTGTTACAGCATATTGCGTAAGACGTAACTTTGCCGGCAGTGGATCCAAAGCATGCAAACAATCCAAATTGCAAACCTTGAAACCAGGAAGTGCTTGCAACTGCGAATTTATTGTCCATCCAATCCGAGAGAGAGCCTTTATCAGTGAACAACAAAGGTACTAATACGAGACCAGGCAATGGCGAGCGACATAGAAGCTGTCAAGCACGAGGCATGGACCGCTTCGGTGGGTTCCACGGAAAGCACAATACGATCCACCACGCTGACTTTGACAACATATCTGCACTATACAGATACCAATCAGACTCGATCTGAGCCCTGGTGAAGTCACAGTCGTGGAAGGCCCTCCAGCCGCCTTGCATGTGTGTCTAACTTTCTATGTTTGCATATGTAGATGCCTGTGCTCTGCTTCCATAGGTTGCCTGTAAAACCAGAGAAACAGCACTGGTTTACAGGTGCTGCTTCCAAGGTGCACGTACCTGCCAAGTCTGATAGATCTCGCTCTTGATCACTTCAGGGTAAGCTGATTATGCAAGTTTTGCAATCCTCTCACTGCTTGGCTCTTGACACTTGCTTGCGGCGGCAGCATGTGCTGCCTCCCGAAGTCAAAGACGCAGTCAACACACCGTGGTTTGAAGACGATGGGCTCCCGTTGCGCTGGTAGGCAGCTTTTGATAGCCCATGCATTAGGCCCAACAAGGCATCAGGCATAGACAACAAGAAATTTCACTCACAGACAGGCATGCCCTGTAGGCAGCTGCCGGCTGGCGTGCTATTCGACTTGCTTCATAAGGGTGAACAAGGTGTCGTCTGGCATGTCACAGTAAGCTAGATGTGAAGGACCTGCGCCCTCTACTCTGCAGGACACCTCTCCCAGACTTTGAACGTTTGCAGATACACTTCAGAGACTTTCCACAGGATACACTTGCTGTTTGGGATGGGGTCCAACCCCTTCTGCAAGCCTTCCTGAACAGCCTCAAGGAGGCAGCAGTCATCTGTGCTGGGAGTGCAGCTGCAGTACTGCAGATGTCACAGCAATCTCAGCAGAATCTGTGGAGCAGTGTTGAGGCAGCAGACTTGACAGCATACCAGCGTGTTGCCAGCTCTCTGCACCTCACCCCTAAAGCCAAGGGAAATCGTTCAGCTAATGTTCCTGTCAGGCTGCTTTTCCGAAACACATCTGGAGGTGGGTAGCCAAAATTGAATGCTCATGCCTTCAACTCTCCCAGCAGATCCATGCACAAATTTTGATACCCTCAGTGTGGTGCCCAGATTACATGTCAAGCTATGAGGGCATTGCGTACACTTCAAGACCTGTTGGTGTATCCAGTGGTGGGCAGGAGCAGACGTTGCTCCAGGCATTGCAGCACATATTGCCGCAATGCTTCACACTGGAGAATGTTGAAACACAGGAGGGTGTCGATCAGTCCTCAAAGCCTTCAACAGCAGCATCTAACACCACTAGAGCAGCCTCGCAGTCTGATCAGGACATTGAACTTACCTTTCTTCAAGCACATGTAGTGTTGATTGCTGGGGTCCGGCCGCCTTTGCAGACTCCGCTGGTATCATTGCATGCAGCCCTGCATGCTGCTGATATGTTCTTGTACATAACAGTCATCGTTCAGTAGAGCTTGATGAAAACAAGCAATGCACACGGATTTTAGCTAATTCAGTAATTCCTGTCAATAAATTGCAGAATGTCAATAATGGCTGCACTTTGTATTGAGAACGAGCTGTTTGCAGTTCTGAAGGCTGGTCTTGCCCTTTACTTGCAAGCAAGCCCATGCAACAGCTGTGCCTGTTGTGACTGTACAGTGCAATCAAATACCGAAAGTAATTCATAAACATCACAGAAACAATGTTGTACAAACAGCAATATTTTGTGAACAAAGGCATCCAGCTGCGAATGCCTTCACTTGTTGTTGTCTGTGCTTTTGCTATCAGTTCTATTGGTGTTTTGCAAAGAGTAATCTGGTAGAGAACCGTCAGCCTTCTTTGCATCAGGAACATAATGAGAATCCCAAGCACTCTGAACTCAAGCTGAGTCAGGACTGCTTGCTGGTGTTCTGCCTTCAGCCCTGCACATCCTGTGCAACACGCTGGACCTCCTGCTGCAAAGCCTGCTCTTCTTCAGGACTAGTGTTCGTTTGCTGTGCCAGATTTGATACTTCTCTATGCACCACTGCCTCTGCAGCAGCGGTAGCCTCTTGATGAGAGCGCACTGTTCCATCAGGTTCCCTTCGTCCCCATTGGGAGCTACCACCAGTGGCCTGTGGTCGACTGGAGACAAAGCCAGTAGAAGGATTGTGGTGCCGCCACCATGCGATGCTCCCTGTCCATGTGAGAGGGAATGTAAGTCTGCCCAATGGCAATCTGGGCTGGCAGCGGGTCCTCCCAAAGCTGGTGCTGCTGAAGGCGCACTCACAGGCTGTTGCCGCACGCCTTCCTTTTCAAATGTAATCCTGCAGCCAGCAGACATATCCAGCATTGACCTCCTGTGACTGTTGCTGTGCTTCAGATGTATGAATGTAGCTTGCACACACCCAAGGGGTCACAGATTGGCCAACTTTGTGAAGCTTACGGACGGTTGCTGACAACAACAGCCTCAAGCTCCATGAGATTCAGCTGGCCAGAGAAGGTTGCCATTTCCAGTTGCAAGCACCCCAGAAGACAAAAAGTAAGCAGGCTAGCACCCACAACCAACAGGCACCACGTGTCAGTGGCGCATTTTTGGGAAGGCCCTTTGTCATCAGGCTTATCTTGGCAATTGCAGATCATTCGTGCCAGCAGGAAACACTGTATGTGAGAGCAAAGCTGTAGTAGTGGGGAGCAAGGTGAGGCATGAATTTCACCTGAAGTAGTGGAGCTCATGTGAGCTGCACTGAACATCGCCTGTCTCCAGATCCACTTTGGTTGGCACAAACACCTCATCGACTGTGTGAGCAACACTGAAGCCTGTAGATGCACACAGCACAGAGTGGTTGCCTTGCAGACAATGCAGTCTCAGCAGATGTCCACACTGCAGCCAGAAGTGGCTTAGCATGCTGGACTGCTTGCTCATGAGCTGTTGTGACAAGCACGTCTATATGTGTGTGCACCCATGCACTAAGCAAGCTGTTGCATAGGAAACCGCATGCCATAGCTGGTTGATGGTCGCATACTGCTGAATGGCGCACCTCGGTCTGAGAGGATGTCTATGCACATGTCAGCAGCCAAGGGGTGGTCGCTGAAAACCCTGGCTGGAGACTTGAGGGTAGCATGCCCTGCTAGGCTGCACCTCTTCAGCAGTGGCACTGCCTCATGATCAATGATGCGCACCACCTGCAGCCACCATGCTCTTGATTGTTGCTGCACACATGCACACCCTCAGCTGCTTTGCTATGTTGCTGTTTGCTCAGTGAGGCCAACTGCCTTTTTCAGTCGCTGTGTGTTATACAAGTAAGCCACTGCTGTGCACATGACCTGTTGCATTTATGCGCCGCATCATGATCATGTAGTTGAGAAGTCAAGATCTCAAATATATGATATGAGAGCGGATGCCAAAGCTCGATGCCGGCAGCAGCATAAGGCAGTGATAGTCTCAACCAGCGTGCAGGACAAAGTAGTTGAAAACATTGAGCACTTTGCATCACCAATGCATGAGGTGCAATGGCAAAGCTGCAGGCAAGAGCAGGGTGGGGATGCAGCAGCAGATATGCATGATGCATGCATGTGTCTGACCTCCATGAAGATTTTATGGTGGCGCTTGCTGTAGGTGTCAAGGCGGTGCACCAGCTGCTGCCTGCTGGCCCTCACCAGGTCCTGGGCCAGAGGCAGGTGCCTGATAGCAGCATACGTGGCCTCATCCAGGTCCAGGCTACTCTGATACCGCAGCTCCCGAGATATCTGAGCACGCACGTGTGTCCTCCAAGCCTCCCATGGCATCTATCAGGCTGAAGGGAAAGTATTGCTTCAACCGCAGAATGGTGGCGTAATGTGCCTGTGCATGCAAGACATTGCAATCAGCCAGCTTGCCCATGACAGATGACTGTGTCTCAACATAGCTGTCAGCTCCTTCCAAGTATGCATGGGAGCAACTTACTGTGGCGCAATCACTGCCAAATGCTATTCATTGCTCCAGCCATAGACTTGCAAGCCTTTTTGAGGCAACTACAGTACCACATCATAGAGAGTCATGTAGCGTTTAAAGTATTGTAACAGCATTAAAATACCGAACCACAACAATAATGATAACAAGCCACAATGTGGTACTTATCAGCCTTCTTGACTTGTGTGACCACGTGTGGTGCAAGGAGCTTACTTACAGCGTAAGTCAGGGTAGCTTACTTACCCTGAAGACCTCGTACCCGCCGTCTGCATTTTTTGTCATCCACATCAGTGGTGCGCACATTCCAGATGTCTTCACTGCCTGCATCTGCAGCGCGCTTGTTGTGCTGAGCAGCATGGTAGCGCGCAGCATCTGCCTCCTCACACTTTCTTCCATCTCAACATACAACACCACCACCTGCATGCACCCAACTAAGCTGCATCTTATCCTTTGCTAGCAGAATGGGATGCATCCTCCTTCAAGCAACCCAAGTGCAATGAAACACTCCCATGCCACAGCAAGGTGTCCTGATGCCCCTGACAGGCACAGCACCCAAAACAAGAACTGCTTGGCAGCATGAGCCTGGATGTGGTTTGCATTGAAACACAATGGTTGCAGTCATATGCAAAGCCACGCATGACCAAGGCTTGATGAGGTAAACAGAAAGTGGTGTTCAAAGTTGTTGGGTGTGCATGCTGCAAGGGTCAGTGGGGAGAGGGGCCATTGGCACCAGCAGGGTCGGGGGCAGGGTAAGGGGGAAGTCAAACCTTGAAGGAGGGGCGGGGGTACTGCCACTCTTCTGGGCCATCTGCATGCTTGATATGCAGCTCCAGCATCTTGTCGTACAACAGCTTTAAAAAGTCAACCTGCAGCGCTGTCCTGGGAAACCCATCTGCATTGCACACCAAGCTCTTGCCGGCTACCACAATTCACAGCAGGTCAGCGACTGATGTTGCAGGCAAGTATCAATCATTGCCTGTCATGTAAACTTGTGACACCAACACGCTGATCATGAAGTCTTGTGCGCAATTTACTTGTTTTGCTGATCATGCTGCATTTGGATCTGGTTCAGCATGGATGTAGGGCTCAGCCTTGCATGTGCTGTCCCTATGATTAGGCAGGTGAAAAGATGCATACTCCTCTCCTGCATATATCTGTGATTGCTTATGATGATTCAGTGTACCATTGGTGCACCTCACTGCTTGCAGAATGAGGGGCGTGAGTAACCTACCAATGAGCATGCCCACGCCATCATTCCTCTCAGGGCAGAATATGATGTCAAGCAGGGCATCACCAACCATGGTCTGCAATCACCAAAACCCAAACGGAGGATTGTGTCACAGGTGACAGCAGGTTTTGGCAATGCATGCCAAGTGTGAAATGTGCTAAATGCAGGACGTCACAAACTGCCGCCATGCAATGTTGCAGCTCCAGGATAGCAGATGATGCATTCACAACTATGTTACAAAA
Source organism: Asterella californica (assembly GCA_036924285.1). Classification (NCBI taxonomy): domain Eukaryota; kingdom Viridiplantae; phylum Streptophyta; class Marchantiopsida; order Marchantiales; family Aytoniaceae; genus Asterella; species Asterella californica. Next base: position 5,994 of record JAYKYS010000164.1, on the reverse strand, counting down.
GGCCCACCAACAGCTGTTGCTGTAGCCAAGAGAGCTGGATGATGCCTGCACACACGGCTTGTGCAGCTGCATGAGGCAGGTGGTATTGGATATGCAAGTGGCCTACATCAGGCACAAGCTCGCCGGCTTCCATGAGGTGCTTGATTTGAGGGTTCCTTTCCAGCATTTCACTCATAGGCACAGCCCTGGACAGCCCACGTGACTTCATGATGAAGGGCGTGTTGGCACCCTGCACATCATGCGCACGCTTGGCTGTGTGCTATGTCCAGAGACTTCTGGTACATGAGAACTAATGCTCTTTTAGTAAACGAATGGTGATGTGAGCTGTATCACCTTGCCAGCACCTGGAGCTCCATTCAGCCATACAATTTCGTGAGGACACTGAATCACCTGAAGCCAAAAGCTTGTAAGCAACAGACGTTTTCTCTGCTCCACGGACTGTAGACTGGAGATGTCACTATAACTATATGATCTGAAAGTATCAGCTTACCCCAGACCATTTGGTTTCCAGCTTGCGCCAACAGGCCTCAAAAACCAGCTGAGCTTTGATGTTGATTTTGTCTGCAGAGGCAAACCTTTTGTGGGCATCTCCTACTACTGGCTTTGACCCCTCCTTAGCAGTAGCCTGCAGTACCATCCGAGAATGCTCGAACCATAGGCCCACACCAGATTTAAATAAAAGTGCTGGGTGACTACAGCTGATATGCTGGCTGCAGCATACTATCGTACCTGGCTGGTGATGGACTTTGCTAGTGGCTTTACGCCTCGGGATGTAACCGTACGGGTGCTTTGTGGTGCACGAAGCTCGATACCAAAAAGTTGCGATTTCGGTGTGAAAAGAGGTTCACCGAAGGTCGGTCCGAGAGTACTCAAATGACATTTGCATTGCGTATCAAGATGAGTACGGGATCGTTGCACATCGAAAGAACAGCTACTGAACTGAACAAAGCGCAGCCCAGCTCGGACCAACCCGTTTGACCTAGCACCCAAGACACCGAAGACACCGAGTCGACGCAACACTTGCCGCGACGAAGAGCGCATCAGTTTAGTATGCAATAGCTGCGGCAGTCTGTCAGCATCCTACAGCACGGCAAATGCTAAAATGCTAAAATGTTCGTACCGTTAACCATGGCACCGCACATGAGTTCGAAGGCGAAGATGAATTCGAAGGGGGACATCTGCATGTGGTCCAGTCCAGTGGTTTCAGCACGTTGACCGGGGTGCTCGTCTCGCGATGCATGCGCGATACATGTCCCTTATTCGCGGACGGTATTGCTGAGGTGCACTGCATTACCATCTTAAATCCATAAATCTCTCTGAGGTGCACTATGTTATGGCAGTCATGAATCCGTTTACCTTGTTCTGCTTGACGTCACAATGAGCAAACGAAGCGCAGCGGCTTCAGCAGCTGCACACGCTGCGTCAAAGAAGATAGTGCAGTAGAGCTCACCGACGGTGACGAAGAGCGCGCGCGTCAGGCTCTGCAGGTAAGACCTGCACAGGCCAGCTCAGACCCGCTTGCTCTATATCGTACTGCTGTTGATGCCAAACGGTTTACCACCATGGAGAATGTGAATAGTCACCGTAGATAATGGTGTTGTGCAGCAACTAGACCCTTTTGGTAGGCCCCGACACAGCCGCAAGTGAGCAGTAGCTGGGACAAGGACGAGCTTGTGAGTCAGCTTTCAGACCTATGCGATACTTTGTTGGCAGAAAGCTTTCGGTGCAAGATGTACAGCAGGCTCTGCAGGTAGCACAGCACATAGCAATGGGTTTGTTTCTTGCACACAATGCTCATCAGGACACTCAAGGGTTGTCTGCGCTGCAGGCAGTACCCATGGAGCAGATGAGCGAAGCTACAGTGCTGGACTGGCTCTGCCTGAATGTTGACCCAACATACTTACCCCGCAGGTCCGATGGCACCTTTGCTACCAATGTGACAGCTTTCAGCTGCCTTGGCATATTGCTTTAAGACTCATTGCTGCAGGTATGCTGGTGGCATGCAATCACGAGCAGCTGCATCGGGTATCAGGCTTGTGGCAAAGGCAAAAGGTAAGTCAAAAGCTGCTCCCAAAGTGGCTGTTTCCACCATCTCACCTGAGGAAGAGGCACGGCAGCGCAAAGAAAAGCAACTGAAGAGCAAGCGCGGCAACACAAAGCTGCTGAAGCAGCTGCTGCTGCAGCTGCCAAGGAAAAGGATGCTCAGAGGCAGTGGATCCTGCAGTATGCTGAGGACGACTCTGAATCTGATAGTGATGATCACAAAGCCGAGCAGGTCAGCTGAGTACAGCTGCATCAATCTGTATCAATGCATGCATATTTGCATGCACACCTGTTTGCTCCACTGAGCCATACAACTTCTGTGCATTCCATGCACAACAGCAGCACCATTGCCACAACTTGCAACAACATGCAATGTGAGCTAGACCATGACCAGCAATATGAAGGCAAACGTTTACTTGCCGCAGTTCTCATCAATGGAGTGATTGCCTTGCTTGTACTTGCAGTAGGGCACAACCGCAGCAATTGTGATGTCCATGCATAGCACTGCTCTTTGGGTGCAGATTGAGGAGGTGATAGAGGACTGGGAGCTGTGGGGTGATCCCAGGGAGGTGGAGAGGAGAAAAGCAGACCGCAGGCGAGCAGCGCAGCCCCTCCATGTGCGTCAGGCCCAGGTATACCTTTGCTGCACCTCATGTGCTCTGAAGCCATGCAGTACCAAGTCAATCACGATGTGTTGCATCATGCCAGTCATCGCTATCTGAGTGACTTTGGTGGAGCTCAGAAAATTTAGTCACAAACCAGTGCAAAGCCTGGCACAGCCTTGGCATGAACAGCATCTTGCACCTGGCTTTGCAACATTGTCCAGATGTATTTACAATAGCCAATGCCAACTTACACAGGTGCAAAAGTCTGTGATTGGCTTTTGTGCGCCTGTGTCCTGGTTGCTTGACAGCGCTCAGGCTTACCTGCAGGTATCATCAGAATGGGCACAAGCCAGAGAGAAGCATCTCAGGCCAAAGCTGTGGGGGACAAAAACAAGCAGAAAAGCATTGGCCTGGTCATCAGGAGTCTTAAGCAGGAGATGAAAGAGCTAGGTGGGCACCATCAAAGTGGTTTCTGTGTGTTGTAGGCTTGCGTAAAGCGGACCGCTAGTCAGCTGTGTGCAAAGATGGTTGAACTGTGAGCAACACAGATGTTGTTTCTGCCATCTACCAATATGTATGGGTCTTCTTGTGTTTGAAAAACCTGTTTGTGTGAGTTTGTGTTGTCTGTCCGCACCAAGAGCAACAGGCATAGCAAGCAGGATGCAGGTGTTGATGCTTTGTGCTGGTCTTAATGAGCTTGTGGCAGCTGTGCAGGATGGATGAGCAGAAGGTTGGAGGCTGCGCTTGCTGCAAGTACGCCTCGGGCTGAGCCGCACTAGGTGATGCTGATGAGTTCCCCAGCCTGGGCAGCCAGCCTGCCGCCCCCACTGCTGCTGCACCTCCCTTGCTCAAGAACCCCTCCACATTCCCACCTGTTCTACCTTCCTCGGCTCAGGTAATACTGGCTGTCAGGGCTTGACTCATGTCAAACTCAGTTTGTGTCAATACTTGGCCATGTGAGTGGTCGCATCCAAGTCTTTGTTGCACCTTGCTGCCCAACATTCCTGCAAGAAGCTGAGGCTGCAGGTCTGTCGGTCCAAAGGTTGTGTCAAAACACTGCCTGTACACTTCCAGACAGTAACAGGATGTTCAGAGGGCCTTAAGCAGATGCGCCCTGCACAGCTAGGCAGTAGGGGCATGTTCATGCAAACAATGTATTGCATGCAGAATGGTGCACAGTCAGGTCAGGCCAGCTCTACAGAGGCTGATGATGATGTCATGGCCGGGGGCTTGGGGATGTTTGAAGATGAAAAGGGCAAGGATGCCGAGCTGGGCAGCTCCTCAGAGCGCTCAGAAACCCAAACCCAAAAAGCTGACAGGGCCATGGGGGACTATGGTACCCCTGCTGCTCCTCATAAAGCTGCAAAAAGAGACCAGGTAATCCAGGCCTCTTGCTGCTGTGAACAGCCACTACAGTCGCTACAGGTGAGGAAAGCGTCATACAACATCAAGCATCGCCTTTTGGGTGACGATGGGCTGTGGTGTTGCACAGCATGGTAAACCTTGCCTCTCAAAATAGGTCTTAGTTTTCCTAGCATAAGCAGCTTCTGCTAGGGTCAGATTGCCTGTAATTCTGCAGTAATGCACAACTGCACAGAACAGAATGTTCTGCCTGCCTGCCTGCCCTTTTCTCCACCTTGCATGCAGCCAATAGTAGTAACGCTGGTGTGATGCAGGTCGACCGCAGGAAGCAGCAGCAGTAGTGAAGCTGCCAAAAGCTCTGTTGCAGCAGCACTGCCAGAAGTTGGGCTGGGCCCCGCCCCGCTTTGATAAGCTGCCCCTGGGTGGGGGCCGTCTCCCCACCGCTGCCCTGCGCTACTCTGTCACTCTGGAGCCTGCACCCAAGGCAAGGTATTGCACCCTTCCCTGCACCCTCACCATCACCCTGCCCACACTTTAGGTGTGGGGTCACAAGCATAAACATGGCAGCCTGCTGTGCTTGTGCTCAGCATGTTTGCATGGCTGTCTGCCTGGTTGGTCCCTGCTATCAGTTTAGCTCACCACACATCTCAACCACACAAGTCAAGTACACAAGTCAAGTATGCCAAAACATCGCAGTAAATAGCCAGGCTGCCTGTACTCTTTGCAGTGTCCAACAGCATTGACGGGTGGCACAGGGTAAGAAGGCAAAGGCTGCAGCGCGGCCTAAGACATATGCACTGCATGAAGATGAAGATGGGTGGGAGGGTATCCAGGAAGCCCAGAATGCTGCAGCACACGTGCTCTGTTCCAGGTGACTGCCCCACCCCCCCCCTCCCCTTCCTCAACCCCCACCACCGCCCCCTCTTCCTTGCCACATACGCTTGCATATCTTACTCCATCATCCCACCTTGTCTGCAAACATGGCAGGCCTGTGGTCATTGCAGTCAGAGTCATGGCAATCATGGTTTGGTGCAGCAAATTGATGGTGTTGTGCAGCTTGCAGAAGGGCAAGATGTGTATCAGCTGCTAGGGTCGCCTTACCAGGACCTATGGCTGCACTGGCTGGATGAGGGCAACGAGGCCTACAAGCAGCAAGCCAAGAACAGCAACCAGGAACGGCTTGACTTTGTGCGCTCTGTGGTTGTCGCTGCTGCCAGCAGTGCTGTAGCAAGCCAAAACGGCAGCACAGAAACCATAGACAGTGCTGCAACTGCGCATGCACAAAAAGTTCCCAAGGTGAGCGTCAGGCCCAAGCGTAAATATTGCTGGTGATGAACAAGGGCGCTCTCAAGCCACTAGGCAAAGGTCATTAGGCAATGTGCATGTAGAGGGCATACCCAATTGTGGTGTGATGTTCATGTCCACTAACGCGGCTTGTGCTTCTCATTGCAACTGGGTAGAGTAGCTGTCAATTGCAGACTGCCCTCCTCAAGCCTCTTCACGTATGAGACAGGCATGATAGAGCTAGCTCAGTATGCAGTGCCTCTGCTAGAAATCCATTATATAGGCCTTCATGGAGTCTAGCACGGCCATTGCAGCCTGTTGGTCTACCTGGGTCAGGACCTGGTTTGCATGTACAGCGCATCAGAGCAAGGCACCCTGGGCATTGATGACATGCAACCTGAAACTGACACTGTTGAATGTGTTTGATCAAATGCAGGCTGATTCAGTCCCACAGGCACGGCAGCAAAGCCAGCAACAGCAAGGCGAATCTCGGGGCATGGCTCATGATTTGGAGCAGTGGCGGAGCAGCAGCGAGGGAGCCAAGTGGCAGCAGGGACCGAGCCCGACTGCCAGTGCTGACCATACGCAGGACTTGCTGCAGGACTTGCTGAAACAACTGGCAGATCATGATGTGGTAGTGGTCAGTGGAGATACTGGCTGCGGCAAGACCACTCAGGTAATGCTGGCATGCATACCACCG